>JAEAOA010002287.1:742500-887500 GCA_016746295.1 Potamilus streckersoni
ACCTCTTTGTCGATATTATTCTGTTATAAGTTGCGTTCATGGGTACAGATTGCTTAGCTGACGAGGAAACCCCGCATTGATAATTGGGTTTGCAATGGCACTAACCTTACGAGCAAGCACTTTTGAGTATATAAACAGAGATGTCTGTTCATGTACCAAGTGTATGCATTGTCACGAGATCTATGATCTTAAACTAAGTTATAGAAAAGAGCAAAAACCAAGAGGTAAAGGTCACGGTCATGTATATTAGCTGCGTTTGTCTGTCTCTCTTTAATTGCAGTTGTCTCTCTTCTTTCTCCTTTTTAAACTCAAACTTTCTTAACTCTATTTCCTTTTTGTGTTTAAAAATCAAACCTAAAATACTCTTGTCCAAAATATTATTTTCCGCCAAATATTAGACAAAACTATTTGTTATTTCTACCTGCGTTAAAGACGCCCTCGCCTCAGAGAGATCCTATTGTCTGGCAAGCTGGAGTAATTCATCCTTTTGCAAGGAATCTAAACTTTCTAGGGTAGGATTAAAAGTAAACTTCTTCACTTCAGATGATATCGTGAGAGGTTGTTCTTTTCACTATTGATTTATCATATATGTAAAATTAAAATACCTGGGACTTAAAATTCCTAAACAACGTGTATTTGAATTTCAAAAACAAAGTTCTATATTTTCTGTTACGACTATGTGATCTAAACTTAATAACAGAAAGGAGCCGAAGCCAACAAAATTTGTAAAATTCAGCAAATTATATATTTCGCTGGAGCACAGAGCAAAAAATTTATAAAGAAGTACATTAATGCGAATTAAAGAGACTTAAATCACAAATAGTCATAAAAGTTCTATCAACAATCCAAATGTATAAAGTTCAAATTGAATTCCATTGGTTTTCAAATAAGTTCCAGTATTGGATGTATTGTTGTGTCTGTGGTTTCGAACGTGGTAATGTGATAATAGCCTGGAGTGTGATGATGCACTAAAAGTCTTTTGATGTATCACATTAATATTGTTCAAAACGTCCTTTGCGTGAATTCACTATAATAATTGCAAATTAGGTTTCTGTCCAAGAATATTATTGATGAACACTTTGCATTTTGAGTGAATAATAAATTAAATGAATAATTTCACCGAGATGAAAAACGGAACGCATCAATAAGGCTAAATCAGTTTCAAGTTGTTAAAACAAGAACGAATAATTTCTTTTTAAAAAAGTAAATAACATTATATAAAAAAGTTAAAACAATAATATAACCAGGATGAGAGTCAGACGTTAATTTCTAGAACATTCTAAGCTGTCAACGAAACTAAAATTATTTCTAAAATTATAATAACGACCATGGCAAATATCAGGTGCTCCCAGTTTTTCAATTGGGGAATACCAATGTACTGGACTAAGATCATGATAAAAATGTTCTCCTCCATTGATAATGATCTTAATATTTAAGCTATTCTTACACCGAAGTATTAGTTACGCATTATATTGTTTGCAAGATCAATGTCCCTAGTAAGGTACACAGTGAACTTGATTTTGGCTTAAGGTCTGTTACCAAATGCAATTATACGTAATGTATAATCAGGAGATAAAGGTCAACAATGTAAATTATATATATATATATATATATATATATATATATATATATATAGATATATATCTATATATATATATATATATATATATATATATATATATATATATTAGCATGCACATCTTCATCTAGATGCACGTGCATCCATGCTTGAATTCTGACTGCTGATCAGAAGGATCTGGTGGCTGCATGGTTATCAACCTACTGAGACATTCACTAAGCTGATTAAACACATAACCAGAGTTCGAATCGAAATTGGCAGACATAGAGTAAGGAAAGATAGAAGGAAGAAAAGAAGGACAAAAACCCCACGTCCATCATCCAGTCCATGTGCACTTATCTTAAGGGGTTAATTATATTTTGATTAGGTCGTCTACAAGCGCAAAATATGTTAAGTGTTTTCCGCCGGCGCAAACGTACGAAAATGCTCTAACAGCTGTGTGTAAAAGGTTATTTCCTTAAAGCTGTTTTTGATGGTGGCTTGGAGTGGCTGCGCTTTCCTCTTTCCTTTTAACAGAATTTGCTGGTTTAATAAGGTGCGAGGTTTGTAACCGTATTCGTTTCTTCTTTACTCTGGGCGCAGATGTTAAGATTAACCATACATGGTATTATGGTTATTCATCTGTCAGATTTTTAAGGAAAGCTGTTAAGACAGAGAGCTGATGGCAATTATTTCTCATGGCGAGATGTTAAGGGCAGAATGGTTAGATGAAGATGATGTTGACTTGTCGGGTGTATCGGTTCCACAAGAAATGAATAAATCAGCCACTATGCCCATTATAACAGATGCGAAATATTTGACTTCCCCCCATGGAAAGATGATAGAAGCTAGAATATGAAAACTCGAATTTTTTATAGTCAACTTGAAATATGTTAACAAGTAAAATAAATGTATTAAAATTTATATGTAGACTTTTCAATTTCCATAATTCTATTTTTAGCATAAAAGCCAGCCGTATAAATTATTGTCAGTTTGGGGGGAAGGGGGTTAATTTTTGACATAATTTTATTGGGGGAAACACTGAAAGTTTGACATGCAGTTGTTGACAAGGGGCGGATGGGGGTACAAAATTGCCGAAAATAGTTGACATAATTAATTTACATCTCCAAAGGTGCTTTCTGCAAATGTTGTGGTTGTTGTGGGTTTAACCAAATTTTTCAGCATATAATAAACTATACATAACTGGTGGAGAAGGAACACAGGAAAGCCTCAGTAAGGAAACATGACCCACGGGAAACTCCTGTAGATCTTTCTCATTTACCCACACAGGCCGAGCCGTAGACTCTAATACAGGCGGACAGAAGTGAGATGGTAGTGATCGGTAAAGACAATCACTTTAAACAACTCGGTCACGTACTGGGGTCCACCTCATACAAATCTCGTCTTGGAAGATCTAGATTAAATGAAAGAGTACTGCTTAAATGTTCCAAGGAAATTGTTCAGGATTTCCTCTCCAAAGAGTTTTACTAGCTCATAGCCATTTACCTGATTTCAACTATTTTGTCATCATACTATACTAATCATTGGTTGTACACTATTATTCTCAAATGTAATTTGTAGGGCTTAGATGTTGATAAGGTTAGGGGATTAAAATTGTCGAAAATGAACGGTGGCCATCTCAATTAAAAGACAGTGTGAAAAACAATGACGGTGGGTGGGGCTAAGCAAGTAGGCGATATGTTTGTTAAATGGAACCCACTGTGGAGTGGGAACCCTCTAAAAGTCCTGTATTTGAAGTGTTTCCAGTGCATAATTTTCAACCATCTAATTGTAAAGGTAACCTCTAAAAGGGAATGTTTCGGTTCTTTAGCTCTTTTTTCAGGTATTACCATTACGTTCGCCCCTGAATTCTCTTTATTCACGAAATAAAGAAAATATTACGAAGCAAACATATAGCACATGCCAGTAATCCACATCGCTCATTCCCACCAATGACCCTACCCCCCCCCCAAAAAAAGTCAGGTTGCTTGTAAAACAGGTGGGGTGCTCTTGAAGATCCTCAAATTAGCCTGTAAGTGTTATCGATTTTGTTTATGTCGGTATCTGAAGACCATGTAAACAACCACTGATAACGACGAATCTCTGTCGGTCCGAAAACAAGAGTGTTATTTTCCCCGGACATTTTATTGCTTTTTTTAAATCAAAAGTTGATTTTAGTCCATTCATTTTGTGTAGTGTGTATTATCATAAGAATAAGGCAGTTCAGGACACATGCTTAGTGTAAACTAAAAACAAATATACGATAGTCTGAATGTTATGTGCGCGTCTTGAAAATCTGTCGGCAGTACAGAGCAAATATGCGATTATATGTGTCAGGAAGTAGTGGAGATGTGTGATCTCTCCAAATCCTTGTGTTTTTGGTTATCATCTAGTAGGTGGCCGACCAGGCTGTTATTTAATCAATCAAATAGAATATGAAATTAAGGGATGGACTAACACAGATCTGAGCACAGATATAAAATATGAAATTAAGGGACGGACTAACAGATCTGAGCACAGATATAAAATATGAAATTAAAGGATGGACTAACAGATCTGAGCACAGATATAAAATATGAAATTAAGGGATGGACTAACAGATCTGAGCACAGATATAAAATATGAAATTAAGGGATGGACTAACACAGATCTGAGCACAGGTATAACATATGAAATTAAGGGATGGACTAACACCGATCTGAGCACAGATATAAAATATGAAATTAAGGGATGGACTAACACAGATCTGAGCACAGATAGAACGACACGAGCAGCCATATGTAAAATACAACAATATAATCAATTACATAAAAAATGGAATCAAATATGGCATGTGAATATTCACTTTCTCTAAGAAATAGGCTGAAAAATTTATGCGAAGTTCAATTAGTCCTAATGTTTTACTGATAGACCTATATGATCGAATGACCGGTCGAACTCAGACTGTCGGCGTGACAGCATTTCCTGATGCTTCCTGTCTTTTCCAATTCACTGCTGGTGATAGGGCGGCGTCTCTCTCTCTCTCTCTCTCTCTCTCTCTCTCTCTCTCTCTCTCTCTCTCTCTCTCTCTCTCTCTCTCTCTCTCTCTCTCTCTCTCTCTCTCTCTCTCTCTCTCTCCTACCGCTCTTACTCTGACCTCTTCGGGTCATCAACCTCTCTATGCTTTTTTTTCCACAGCGCCATATCTTATGGAGCTATTTTCTTTCCCTTACAAGATAAAAATGCTCCTAATCTACATAATGTGAGGAATTTTCTCCTGGAAGCAACAATATTACCACTCTTTAAGTTATTATTGTCTATCATAATTCTACAGAACTATCGTACAGATCATTTCGTACTTACTGCACACTCACATCCCTATTATTTGTGAATTTATGTCTTTCTAGCTGCTCTCGAAGTTCCAGCTCAAGACATGATATGATTAAGCCTTTTTAAATAAACCATCACATCCCGCTGTGCCTTTTAATGAACTTCATTCCTTGTTCCTTGTCCTAAGTTACTTTGCTAATTAGTGATTCACACAAACATCGACTGACTAATAAAGCGATGGAGATTATTTTAAAACTCCAAATCCGTCTGAAACACACACACACACACACACAATCAATCAATCAATCAATCAATCAATCAATCAATCAATCAATCAACCAATCAATCAATCAGGATCAGTACTTAGCGGCAATTATTATCACTCCCATCGAAGTTCACCTTTATTAGTAACATAATCTTGAAAATATATTTTTATAACACTTTTTTTCAAATGGCTTCTGACTTTCTTACATTTTCTCTGGTTTGTCTCAACTTTTGTAATTTTACTGCTATTGACTTTACGTTAAAGCTGCAGTCTTATCAGGCCCTAAAAGTTAACTACGAAATTCCTAATGAAAATTCAAGTTATGCACCAAACAAATTCCATCCCTCGCAGTCAACAGTTTATAGCGAGTCTTACCCATACGTCAAATTTAATTTAATGTGTACATGTCACGCTAACCATGCAAATATGTACAGCAAAATAATTCTACAGAAATTGTTCTACAAAATGTGCCATCATTACAATGTGTCTGTTAACTATTTCACTGAACAATACAAACACTAGACTGGTTATGAATTACTTTATCGATGGATCATTTCCATACCAATAACAAACACACGAAACCACAAAAAAAACAATAAAAATTCTCTCAATGTGACACATAAACGACACTATAAACTGCCTCCTCCTATAAAAAGAAAGAAAGAAAGAAACCTACAACATTTTAAAATCTAAACTTTTAATTAATACCTTCAAAAAGATTATTAACATAAGAACGTTTTGTAATTTTATCAAGATTATTTAATAAGTGACAAGATGTTCGTATATCCCATAGCCAGCATAAATATTCTTTAAAACGAATATTTTATGGTTTTGTGCATTTTTTGTAGAAGAAATATATTCTTTAGAACTTTATTGACATGCGTGTATGCGTTAGCAATTGTGTGTGTTGCGTGTGTGTGTGTGCGTGCGTGAGTGCGCGCGTGCAGTTTACAATAAATGCCAGTATACGCCTTGCTGAATACATATATCGTTGTAATCTTGCGTCATTATTGGACCTCCTAATAAATCAAATTCCCAACTCTAGGTAAAAACGTTTCCAGGATTTACTTTCATTCGGTAAGTGTCTCATATAGTTGGTTTCTGATGACTGTAGCTAGTTCAACATTTTTTTTTTTAAAGAACAATGTGTGCCCATAATTTTATTGCAGTCTATAAAATCGTATAAGATTAGTGACTATGTGCTAGAAATATTGCTATACTTTGCCTGGTGCTGATTCAATAGATCTGTACACCTATATCAATAAACTCCTATCATATCACGCTGACACGACGTTATCAATTTGGGTCAAATGGCGTCACCATCAATTTTTCTATCAGACATTAGGATAGGCTATACAATGGTTGATCTAATTTATATGATTGCTTTATATATGTATGTCTATATGTCTGTCTCTATCTGTCTGTCTGTCTGCATGCATGCATGTATGTATGTATGTATGTATGTATGTATGTATGTATGTATGTATGTATGTATGTATGTATGTATGTATGTATGTATGTATGTATGTATGTATGTATGTATGTATGTATGTATGTATGTTGTGCAAATTCACTATGACAACATTTAATTATTGTTTAAATCCGTACTTTTTTCTTTTAGTTTTGTTATGGACATGATTGCTAGAACTATTGCCCTGCATTCATTAAATTGAAGTGTTTTGTTAGACGAATTCATGGAAGTCCCGGAAAATGAGTCCTTGTGAGTCTGCATCTAGAGTCCGTGAACAGCTATGCCATCTTAGTCCTAAAGTACACTTTATAATTGATTGTCACTGGAAAGAAAGTAAAAATAAAACAGTTCCAGATTAAACCCTGTTGAGGCCTGAGGCAGTCGAAATCTCGGGTTCTCCCTCGCAAATTATATCCTAATACGTTTTTTCATTTTACCAATCCTAAAAGGCATGGAGTCCACAGGTCGGTGCCTGCTCTACCTATTTGATTTAACGGCACTGAGATAAAAGATCAAGTAAGTGGTTATATTTTATCAAGAGGAACATACTTCTACGTTTAAAAAATTAAACAGTGGTCAGGGATTGTAAATAAGCCCGCTACTTCGAAAACCTCACATTGTTTGCACTTAACTCGAAATAGAGCATGTCCGCGTTGTTTTTCAAAGGTGTAAGGAGTAACCAGCAATACATAAGAGAAAAACCCGCAGATAGGTCATTCACTGCAAATTATTGTGATTGTATCGGTCATTCACAGAGTACTTGTCACGTTCTTTCAAGCTAGGTAACCGGATATATAAACGTGGGTTGTTTCAAGGCGTTAGATATGTGAGCTATCTCCGCCGGCCAGTGTCAAACGATTATGTAAGTCGCCAGAAAACTCAGTTTTCTGGTCCAACCTTGTAACTTGCACCTATGTGTTATACACTGGTCGGAAATCAAAATGAAGCCCGCAGGATAAACAGAGCGTGTTTTACCCGTCACGTAGAAAGATAAACAAAAACCCTGACGGTTCAGTCGATTGGGTCAGTCCTACAATACCCAATCGGAGTTCAGCTAGGGGTGAGCTTAAATCCTAGATTCGAAAAGATTAGCTGACCTCTGTCCAAGAATTAGTATACCCGAGACACCTTCTTATTAGGTGACAAGAGAGAGAGAGAGAGAGAGAGAGAGAGAGAGAGAGAGAGAGAGAGAGAGAGAGAGAGAGAGAGAGAGAGAGAGAGAGAGAGAGAGAGAGAGCAATAGCCAGTCCCACTAATTTCTCAAATGTGCACCTTTCGCTCGACCCTTTTAGCCTATCTCATCATATGATTTCTTGTGTGAGAGTTTCGTCCTCTCCGTGGTTTTTATTCATCTCCTGATTCTTCTTCGTCTCTGTAATTCTCTCTGGGTTCTTTCTCCTACTCGTTCTCTTTTCGCTCCTCCCATACTATTTCTCCTCTACTTCACTCGTCTATCCGTCGACTCTCTCTCTCTCTCTCTCTCTCTCTCTCTCTCTCTCTCTCTCTCTCTCTCTCTCTCTCTCTCTCTCTCTCTCTCTCTCTCTCTCTCTCTCTCTCTCTCTCTCTCTCTCTCTCTCTCTCTCTCTCTCTCTCTCTCTCTCTCTCTCTCTCTCTCTCTCTCTCTCTCTCTCTCTCTCTCTCTCTCTCTCTCTCTCTCTCTCTCTCTCTCTCTCTCTCTCTCTCTCTCTCTCTCTCTCTCTCTCTCTCTCTCTCTCTCTCTCTCTCTCTCTCTCTCTCTCTCTCTCTCTCTCTCTCTCTCTCTCTCTCTCTCTCTCTCTCTCTCTCTCTCTCTTCTCCGTAGCCACTTGCACTCGAATTTAGTACGTTACATTCAGAATCTAAAACGCGTTGAGTGTCTTCCGCTGCCAGGGTACAAAAGGGCTTTAATATACTTTAGAGGTTATTTCCGAAACATCTTTTTATAAATCACAAGGCTCTGAATCATTGTTCGTTAAAACTCTTTTTTCCAGTCTTATTGTGGCACGTGTACAGTCAAGTGCAAGATACTGCGTCTAATTTTGTAACGGATTTCGATGCCACCTATATTATCATTAATTAAATAGTCTAAATTTATAAATATTGGCGAACCCGAAATCTATGTCAGAATGATTTATGATAATAGCGTATTGCCTTGAGTCCAATCATTTATTTTTTTTGTATGACTTTTACTTATGTTTATAAACGAACGACATGGTTTTGTTGTCATTCGAGGGTTGTAGATAGTATAAAAAATGTTGACTGGGAATTAGTTTATTTTCCAATAGATCTAATTTTGGAAATGCACTGTTATGAATCGTGACAAATATTTTGTCACTTTTAAAGAGACACGGATATCAGTACTTTATGACCAAGAAATGTGACCTGCAATTTTGTCACTTGCTTTGTCTAATGCTACGACCACTATTCACGCAAATCAAGCTTATTTTGTTTATGTGCTTGTTTTTGTTGTTGTTGTCCATGTGATTATTTGGTTGTTGTCAGTTTGCTTGTTTTGGTTGTTGTTTACTTGCTTGTTTGGTTGTTGTCTAGGTGTTTGTTTTGGTTCTTGTTGTCAATGTGCTTGTTTTTATTGTCATGTGCTTGTTTTGATTGTTGTTGCAGGTGTGCTTGTTTTGGTTCTTATTTGTCTATTTGCTTGTTTTGGTTGTTGTTATCTAGTGCTTGTGTTAGTTGTCTTTGGTCTATGTACTTGTTTTGGTTGTTGTTATCTAGTGCTTGTGTTAGTTGTCCTTGGTCTATGTACTTGTTTTGATTGTTATTATCTTTGTGCTTGTTTTGGTTGTTGATGTCTATGTACTTATTTTGTCTTGAATTAAGAAAGTGAATGATTTAGCAGTAGCTAGTAATATTTGCTCCAGTGTGTACACCGTAATATACTTGCTAATGTGATGGGTCAAACAACAAAGTTTATGATCTGCCTTAACATAACGCGCCTGCAGATCACGGTCTACATTACTCTACTGATTAGTCCTGACAAACTGCACCTATGCAGATCTGCGGGAGCAATATGCGTCTGCAGATCTGGGTCTGTGTAGTTTGCAGTTGGATTCATCTTACAAGCTAGTATGGACGGCACACAAAACGGCGAAACATGCGCAGTAATAGTCTGGTCCCCTGCTTAGTATGCTCCCTGCGATGCACTATCACCACAAAAAGATACGGACCACTCAATTATACTAATTAGCTACCAGTAAAAATTCTTAATCTCCAAATATTGAGATTGTTAATTTTTTAAAGAAATATTTTTTAAGTTAATAAAATCTGCAAATTCATTTACAATATTCAATTAAAATCCTTAAATTTGCAAATGTACGTTACACCTTGCATTATGTCAGCATAATGTAAAGTATGTACAAAGTTCTTGTGACGGAAATTGACTTTTTGGTAGACAAAGCTTAAAACGTACAAAATCGGTCTAATGTGAATTTGGTAGTCAAAGTGAAGAAGTGGTTGCATAAAGAGTGCCAACTTTTGTTTCTCATGAAATGGGTTTAATTTTGTATTCGTAAGTGTTAAATTTTTAAAGATTGTTTTTTTTTTTTTTAATTTAAAATCTTTATTAGTGTATGCTTACTGATATATATGCATTGGGTCAACATATGAGTTTACAATGTCCAGTAGTTTTATACGAGTGAATTTTTAAAATGGGGAACAGACCCAACGAGTTTTTAGCTTTGACCACGTGATCAATTTATGGTCTGATGGTACGCTTAGATTACAGCTAAGTGTTATCGTGTTATACGACCCGTTGGCAAGATGGTTATCAGTAACCTTCTAATATCGTTGAACCAGCAAACACAACTTGCTACGTCTAGAACGAATTGCGTCACCTCTTGACACGTTTTCATGCAACACATTGATGTAGTCGTAAGCTAATTAGACCTGCACCGTCTAACTGGTACAAATTAGAAAACTTTCTGTAGGTCGTCCTCGTTGGATAATTAGTTACTTAAATCATTTTATACACTTCATGAACTCATTAAAGGCAACCGATAATGTGACCGACTAGTGGATATATACGAAACAACAAAGGACGTTGACCCAAATTCGTTCGGATTACCAAACCTATGCCGTACTAAGACTTAACTCCCAATTTGCCTTAATTAAAACTAACGGATATTGATGCAACAACTGTATAATTTTAATTATATTAATTTTAACATTCCAAGACTGATAGCTCCCAATTTCCTTAATTGAAACTAACGGTTATGGGTGCAACAACTGTCTCACACTGACTATTTATTTTGACATTCAATGACTGATAACTCCCAATTTGCCTTAATTGAAACTAACAGATATTGGTGCAACAACTGTCTCACACTGACTATTTATTTTGACATTCAATGACTGATAACTCCCAATTTGCCTTAATTGAAACTAACAGATATTAATGCAACAACTCTATCGCACTATTTATTGTAATATTCTATGACTAATAACTCCCAATTAACCTCAAATGCAAAAAGTAATTGAATCAAGTGCCTTGACAATCTCAAGTAAAACTAAAAGTATAACCTAATATAAGGAATAATAAAAGCGCTATATAAATATAAATAAAAAGACAAAAATATCATAAGGCATGAAGAACAACAAAACAAACAACAAAAAAGAAAATACAGAGCATGCTTACACCAAACACATACATATCGCATCTAAAACTCTGGCACATAAATAAAATACTTCTAAATTTCTTACATAGGATTATATAAGGATCACAACTTGAACAATTTGAACTAGATAAGCTGTCATAACACATACACCAACAACAAATATACACCCATTAATCTCACAACACAGGACATTCTGACTCTGGCCGAGTCACTTGGTAGAAAATAAAAAGGTACTGGTTCGGACTAAAGGAGAAAAATAAAAAAACGACCCTAGAACACAAAGTTTTCAGGAAAGGGAGTATCATCCAAAGTTCAAGCAAGGGCAGATCAGGCCCACTACCAACCCGGTCAAAGTGAAGAGAGCATATCTCCAACAAGCTCTTTGAGTTAAGAAAAACTTTAGCGATTTGACGAACAAAAATATATTGAGCAATCTCCCCAAATCTTTTTTATCCCCCAGTATTTAAACAATACAGAAATCAACACTAATTGGTGAGTGGCACACCAACACTTTAGCATTTCTTTCGACCTAGAGGATGTAACGGCTAAACCCTTGCCAGCTATACATGCTGCAACAGGACTAGTTGTGTCAACAAAGCTATCAGAATTTCAGCTGATTGTCATGTGCAAAGTTTTATATTCTAGAGATCGTTATGAGGTCAGTGGGAAGCTGGATTATCAACATATGAATAAAAGCAAATTAATTCATGAAGATTTATTCAACGAGGTGCTGTATCTCACATGGTAGAGTATCTGACACCTAATCCAATATCCTGAGTTTGATACCCGCTCAGCCCAGCAAGGGTCAGCTACTTCAGCGTGTTGCAGGGAAAGACACGTATAGCTCCCATTTTGTCTGCACGATATAGCCAATAACGTGTTTCAAATGCTGCTTAAAAAAGCCAAAACAGGATTTCGGTAATTGGGATAATGGAACGAAAACATTCCAGTAGAAACGTAAACAGCTACCAACGAGTAAGATGTATTACATTACAAACAAAAAGCTGCTGATACAATCAAGGAGTCTACCGTATATCAAACCGTGTATGCTGTGGTGAAATTTTTACCGTACATACCCTCAATAAAAGTAAAAAACTATTTTAAAAAGGCTACAATTTCATATGATCAGTTAATTTCATGTCGATGAAAAGGGGACTCAGTTTTGAAATGCGTTCGACATAAAAGCGTCAATGATAATTGCAAATTTAACGGACTCCCCCGCTGTAATTAAATATCGGATTCATGCGTTCAGATTTCGTGTAGCTACAGAAATAAAGACCCGTTGTAAACAATTTAGTCTCATTCAAACAGATTCTCGCGTAGCTCAGTGAGATCTCTGCTATACGAGGGACGTTCGTTTGAAGGCGAGCTGACAAAGTAATGTGAAAGTTTTAGTTGTTCGGTCTAAAGTAGATCATATTGAATTAGTTTTGAAAAAAAGCGACCCAGCCTAATTTTTTTCAGCAAAACAAAACAGCAACAAAACAAAGGACCCCCCCCCCAAAAAAAACATCGTCTGTATGTAAGTAATGATTTGGAGTAGTGTTGTAGTGTTGTATGCAGGTAAACTTGTTCTGTATGATTTGTATGGAATGGTTACTTTTGGTTATAAAATCTGACTTAATGGAATGCCAAGTTCTCTCTCTCTCTCTCTCTCTCTCTCTCTCTCTCTCTCTCTCTCTCTCTCTCTCTCTCTCTCTCTCTCTCTCTCTCGGAAACTGCCGAGTCATACCAAAGACTTATAAAAATAGTACTAACAGCTGCATCCTTAGGCGCTAGTGTCAGGATAATGTAACTGGGCGGGATATCACACTCTATGTCTGTGACATGACCGCCCCAGTGCTAGATCTCTCTCTCTCTCTCTCTCTCTCTCTCTCTCTCTCTCTCTCTCTCTCTCTCTCTCTCTCTCTCTCTCATATTCTGGGGCAAACCCTTTATTGCTGCTCAGTTACCCTGGACTGATAAGTCAGGACTGATAAGTCAGTGTTGATTGATGATAACCCAGAAGCTGCCTTCCTAATCCTTACCGTAGATAATGAAATATACGTTATTCAAAGCACGTTCTTTTAAAATGAAATAAAAGCAGAGAGGAACGTTGATTTGCTGTATTTGCTTGGTTAGATCAATTTATTAGCTTTGACGGACCTTTAATTTAATGCTTTAATCGCACCATTTGTAGCTACTTCCAGGTTTCTAATTTTTAACTGATATCAAATGTTTACGAGTTCTTTGTGCAAAGTAAATATGGACGACAGGGACATTTGAACTGTCTGTCTTTGGTACTAATTTAGTTTTTACTGCACGGTGGTGCAGTACAAGTGAACTAGTCGAAAATGGTGATTGGTTTTCAAGGGTTTATACTGCTGCACATGTGAAATGTATGAAAGAAAGACTAACAACGTAGAGACATATGTCCTAGACGACCTAGAGAACATGAATTGAATATTGGTTTAAAATGCAAATGTGCTGAATGTAATTCCAGCACACATTTTCGGAAAATCGTGAGAGAACTCACACACCCCCATCCAGGGTATCAGCCAAAGTGGAATGTTTATTGTTTTTCATGTATCTGGGAGTCGCGTCTTTGAACTCGTAATCAAGGTAAAAGTATTTGATACCCTCCCAGGCCAGTTCGGGGTTGATTCTTCGGCGGGTCATTGGAAAAGACACTTAGTTTTCGTTTCATCGGCATCATATAGCTAATAATGTATTAAAAGTGACCTTAAAATCAACAAAAATCCCCAACAAAAACGACAAACCCAAAATAATATTTAGATGTAATAGCGCAAACGTTTATAGAATAATTATGTAGATAGTTTCACGGACGTTATTTCGTTGTCAGCGTCACATGTACCCATTAGGATTGATGTAAGTCTCGCAATAAATTCTTGACTGCGAGCGATGAAATTTGTTCTACTTGGAGGCATGAATTGAATTTTAATTAGGACCGCTTGGCTAACAGTTATGAATAGATAAGAGTGCAATGTTAACGCGATGTCAATGTGGTTATATGTCCAGAGTGATATGAACCAGGGGGAAATCTTAGGAAATTTTATAACATTTGATACAGCTGTCATAAAATTATATTTTCCAGAATCGTTATTAATAAAGGCCTACTAGATATAATTACTGTTATGTATATTCAACGTAATATTTTGTCTGTTAGTTTTAATATTTCTTGTTCTCGTTACCTGTTATTTTAATGTAACATCGTTTGCTGGACTTGACCTTGTCCAAAATTGAGTTAATTCTTGCTTGACCTGATTGACTTTTTACTTTTGTAATTTCATTTATGTAAACAACATATAATAGCTTCATTATTCCCTATGTGTATGAGCCTATTATCAGGATTATTATTCAGGTAAACAAATAAGTAAAAGTATTGATCAGGTAATGATTTTGGAAATTCGCAAGTGAATTTTATAGGCTATTGTGTTGTAAATAAACTTATAGAAGGTTATTTTCCATTAGGTAATTGTTGTTTTTAGAAAATGCTAACTGTGACATGGGAAAAGTAGAGAACTAGATTATCTTGTGACTGAATATGTTACAGTCCTGCTTTACTATCTTGCACTTTAAGTTATATTATGTTATGACCAGTTTGGACTGCATTTTATGTTTTGCCTTCAAATTATTGAATTCAAGAGATTATTTTCTCAGGAAACACAAAAGTGCTCTGATAAAATTCTTGGACAAAGACATTTATTAGAATTTATACAGAACTCAAACCTGGAATAATATTTATGTGATTCATCACGAACTGTTGACACATCAGTACTTTGTAGGCTATGGATCTCTTCGGGACTTGAATTGAGTTTTATTCAGGACTTTTTATTACTAGGAATTTTGTTTTTAATTATTTAATTATACCGCAAGTTCTTTTGTTCTCATGTTTCATTTTATATTCCTGGGAACTAAATTCTTTGTTAAACTTTACAACGCTTGTTGTCTTCACTCTTTTCTGCTACTTATTTTAAGAGCATAGACTCGTAACAATATCCATTTGAATAGGTTTTTTTCTTTTCTTTAGAGTATATGAAAATTGCCATACATAATGTAATGAACGGGATTAATCTGCAAAAATCGAGACATATCATGAAATCGGGAATTAAGCGTGGAACGGCACCAAAATAGGTGTTTTTTTCTTTCTCCTGTCATTGAGAGTTGACAGGTATGTCGTTGTACGAAATACAGAAAACAGCACGTTGCCAAAGAGATAGACAGGCTGGAAATTCTAGAACTGAGTGAGGTTCGATTGACAACATCGGCTAAATCACCTAAGCATCAGAATATTTCCTCTACACGTGACTGCTAAACAGAGGAATAGAATTGGACTGATGTTAAGCAAGAAAAGAAAAAGAAGCCTTTTGGAGTGGGAACCAATCAGCAAGAGGATTCTGACATAACATAACCTCTTAAAGTTCTAATAGATAATCATTATGCAGTGGTACTCTTCAATGATCCTTCCAGATCAGGAAGCCGAGAAATATTTTTTATGAGCAATTGCAAGGATTGTTTGACAGTATCAAACACGAATGCCAGACTTGTGATTGCAACATGAGTGCAAAAATGGGCATCTACATCTTGGATAATGAGGATCTTGGAGAGATGAATGTTAACGGAAAACTCATTCCTGACTTTTGCGGGCTGAAAGATTTCATGATTGACATTTTTTCTCCGTCGTATGATCCACAAGGTTATATGGAAATCCCACGATCCAGTGAGAGGGAAACAGATCGACCACCTGGCTAGACGAGAACTGACGGGTGTGAGAGGAGCTGATTCTGGCTCAGGTCATGAATTGGTGATGTCAGAACTGACGACCAGAATCAGAAACATAAAGAAGACTTTCCTGATGAAATATACGACACCTCCAGACTCAAGACTGCTGAAAAACAACAGGATTCCGCTACTTCCCTCTCCAACAAAGTCCATGGTCTTCCTGATCTTGCTGATGGCTCCATAGAAAAAGATGTTGGAGCGAGTCAAATGTACATTCATATCAGCCAGTGAGGTGATGCTGCGTTGCAAAGATGGAAGCTCAAGAGCTGGCTGTTAGAAAATACAATTAAGTAGACTGATGTGAAGTCAGACAGCAATTTGTACAGGCAAACACCAGAACACAAATACAGTGAACACAGGAGGAATTCAAGACAAAGAAAAAGGAAGTCTACAATATCACGAGGAAAGATAAGCAGAAACTTGCTGACACAGTTGTCACTGATGCATAGAAAGTCGAGAAAAAAAACATTATGACGGCCCACTGCAAGATCACGCAGAAAACATCAACGAGGAAACCGAATATACTCAAGCCTATACTCATAAACGATGGGAATGTGCAAAACCGGCTGAACAGCTCGACATGAGGGAACATTTCAGCAGCTTGCTCATGGGTACACCAGTGCAAAATCCATCCATCACAGAAGAGGGAGAGGATATGAACATTAACATATAGGACCTATTACAAAGGAAGAGGTCACACAGGTAATAAGGAAAATCATTAGTGGCATAAAGCCCTTAGCCCAAACAACATTACACCAAAAGTTTTAAAAGCAGATACTACAGTTACAGAAAACACATTGATTGACCTTTAAAGAGAAATATGGGACAAAGAAGAGGTGCCACAAGATTGGATAAGGACTATATTATTACGATCCACCAGGACATCCCAGTGACTGCCAGAATTGTAGAGGTATACAACTTCTAACCCTAGCAAGCAAGATTTTCACAAAACTGAGTTTGGTGAGAACCAGTTCTGCAGGAGATTCCAGGCTGAGGAAAAAAACAACAAAAAAAAAAAAACCCCAAGCAGGATTCTGGGCTGGAAAGTATTGCAAATGCCAGATAACAACACTGTGCATTATCATTGAACAGTTCATATAAAGGATGTCACCCCTGTATGTAGATTTTGGAGACTTCAGGAAAGCATTGGACTTGGTGAATAGAAGCATCATCTGTAAAATCCTGAGGGTGTATGTCATCCTTGAAAAAGTTATCAGGATTATCCAGCTCCTCTACAACGAAACGACCCGTTATGTACACAACACACCCGTCGGCTTCTTTTTCTGTCGACACTGGCATTATGCATAGATGCTTACTTTCATCGATGATCTTCTCACTAGCGACAGACTTTGTGATGAGGATAATGGACCAGCCATGGTCCATTACATTAAACTTGAAATAAAAACCCCTCAAATAAAAAAGTGTTAGTTCTGGAATCTGATGATGGTATTGGACTGCTATCACCCACATTTGAGCACATCAATCAAATACAGAGAACCTACATCCCATAGTCTGAACTACTAACATGGATATCAATGTTGATAAGACAAAATGCCTGCGAGTCTATGAGTCTATACAACCCGGATGCACCAATTTTCTTAAGAGAGATAAGCCAAAACAGATGTTGACAAATTTACATACCTTGGCAGCATTGTAAATAAGTCAGGAGGAACAGATGAGGACAATAAGGTAAGGATTGCTAAGGAACACCAGGCCTTTACTACTCTCAGGTCAGTCTTAGAGAAATGATAATGCCAACCTGCAAACAAAGCTTAACTGTTTAACTCCAACATTAAATAAAAACTGCTCAATAAGTCAGAGACCAGGTGACAAAAGGAACTTAGAATATAAACTGCAGGTCTTTGTCAATATTTGTCTTTGATCCTACAGATCGGATGGCCAGACCAAATCCCCAATCAGGAGTTGCAGTTGAGAATAAAAGATACCCATATCTGATACCATTAAGGAGCACAGGTGGTCCATGGATTGGACATACCCTGACCAGCCCAACATCACTAGCTATGCCCTGGATTGGAACCATCAAGGCAAATACAAAAGACAATGATCAGATATGACTTGGTGAAGAAACCTGGACACTGAGCTTAAAACCAATATGACAAATGGAGGGCTGAAGTGAAGTCAACATGCTTTTGAGGAATGATGAGGATTAAATAAAATAACAATCAGATGTAACTTCACTCATTCCAAATGGTTTTGGTCATGTGACCTGAGGATTCAGGTGACTATCACATGATGAATATCTTGTCAAGTGATTTATCTCACTTCTGTAAAGTACCAAATTAACAAATGAACAAAATAATTGGCACTGTTGTAGGAATTTTGGGTTATAACGTAAAACCCATCTGTTTATATTATATTCTGAACGTTCTCCAAGATATGTCCTTTTAATTTTTCTGGCATTTGTTTCCTGAATGGAAAGTTGCAACTTGTATTTCCTATACAGAAGATGCATCTATCATTCATGGATCTGATTGACTTGTACAGTGTAACTAAAAACTGGTTTTATTGAAAAGGAAGATTGATTTGATTTTAATGCTTAAGACAACTCTATTCACAGTCCTCTTGTCAAAATGAAGTCGGAGTCAAGAAAAATTTGGAACAGTTGTGTAAAGCTTAATGAATTGATCCAATGTTTAAAAATTCTTTCTTGATGGCAAATCATTTTGAACATAATTGTCAGAAATACATGTTGTGGCATGAACTTGTTATTTGCAACTAATATTTTATCTGGACAAACTGCCAGCACTTTTTTTAAAAGTTGCTGGGTCAGGTTGAGTGCTTTGGATGTCCTAACATCCTCTGATTTTGTTTTGTTTGCTCATTTATATACTTTTAGAATGCCAAGGTTATTTTGTTTACCATCATCATAGACAAAAATCAAACATATGGCTGTTATGCTGGTTTTCTATGTGTCACATGTGTCAGCTGTATAAATATAGTATTGACCTAACATATATGATGTGTGACTGTTTTCTTGGAAAGCAAAAATGAAGAACAGGTGTGAACTGTCTTTTAACAGAATGTTTTCTTGTATGAACATGTTACAATGCAAAATTGAAGAAATAATTATTGAATATTCAGTGCACTTTATAAGTCTAATATAAATCTAAAATTTAAACAAAATGTAATGAGTTTAGAAAAAGGATACAAGCAAATATTAAATTTCATGGCCATACATAAAAAGTTGTTTTGCTCTTTAATACTGTCTGATCCTTCTGTATAAAATACATCCATTGAGAGAGAGAGAGAGAGAGAGAGAGAGAGAGAGAGAGAGAGAGAGAGAGAGAGAGAGAGAGAGAGAGAGAGAGAGAGAGAGAGAGTTGGCATGATAAGTACAGTTACATGAAAAGCATGTTACCACTGACACATGTACTACAAATAGTGGGAATACTTAAGTTTGTTCCCCTCAAGCTGGTAAGATGAACTGATTTGCCTTGCTTTTGAAAAAAATCATTTTTCATTGTTTCTTCCATACTTACAATATTTGTAATCCATTCTTCTGCACGATCTGGATTGTTTTGCAAGATAGGAAATTTGTATAGAGAGAAATTTTTGTGTTCATCCAATCAGATTTCACAAAACAGTATGGTGAATGGTACATTATACACCTGCCCCATGAATATGTATTACATTTGAAAATACAAATCACTGATTACTTTCTCAGTGTTCTAATATATACAGGAATTGTGATGATAATATTGCATTTTTTACATGTATCTGACTAAATCTGTCTTTTGGTGAAAAGCCCATATCAAAATGGCCATCCATTGAAGTGAGTAGAGACAGCATGAGTTTTAAGATGTCAACTTTTGTCGCTATATTGGATGTTTGAGAGGCAACATTTAGGATGAACCAGACACCATAAGATATCTTCTGGTGAAAATCCCATGTCAATATGACTTTCTGTTTTGATAATTATACAAAAACTTTAAGACAGCTTCTATGGTAGCCACACTGCCAATCAGATTGGCAGCATACAATTAGACAGCATAAGAAATCTTTGTGAAAAACCCCCATGGTTATATGACCTTCCATTCAGAAGAAGTTATTGTAGCTTTATTGGATTTTGGGTTGGCAACATTTTCATTTAGTATGAGACACCACAAGAAGTTTTCTAGTGAATTGTTGATGTGGCTTTCTGTTTATGAGTGATATGGAGCTTCAAGATGGCTGTCATACTGCATGTCAGACTGGCATCATATTCACTTTAGGACCAACATTATAAGAAGTCTTGCTTTAAAAATCCCATGTCACCATAATCATGATATCATGTTGCTTTACGTGATAGCTTTAGACTTTCCGTTCAGGAGAAGCAGTGATATCAGTATGCTTTCATTGATAGCATTAGACTTTCCATTCAGGAGAAGCAGTGATATCAGTATGCTTTCATTGATAGCATTAGACTTTCCGTTCAGGAGAAGCAGTGATATCAGTATGCTTTCATTGATAGCATTAGACTTTCCATTCAGGAGAAGCAGTGATATCAGTATGCTTTCATTGATAGCATTAGACTTTCCATTCAGGAGAAGCAGTGATATCAGTATGCTTTCATTGATAGCATTAGACTTTCCATTCAGGAGAAGCAGTGATATCAGTATGCTTTCATTGATAGCATTAGACTTTCCATTCAGGAGAAGCAGTGATATCAGTATGCTTTCCGTGATAGCATTAGACCTTCCGTTCAGGAGAAGCAGTGATATCAGTATGGTTTTTGTGATAGCATTAGACTTTCCGTTCAGGAGAAGCAGTGATATTAGTATGCTTCCCGTGAAAGCATTAGACCTTCCGTTCAGGAGAAGCAGTGATATCAGTATGCTTTCATTGATAGCATTAGACTTTCCATTCAGGAGAAGCAGTGATATCAGTATGCTTTCCGTGATAGCATTAGACCTTCCGTTCAGGAGAAGCAGTGATATCAGTATGGTTTTTGTGATAGCATTAGACTTTCCGTTCAGGAGAAGCAGTGATATTAGTATGCTTCCCGTGAAAGCATTAGACCTTCCGTTCAGGAGAAGCAGTGATATCAGTATGGTTTCTGTGATAGCATTAGACTTTCCGTTCAGGAGAAGCAGTGATATCAGTATGGTTTCCGAGGTAGCATTAGACTTTCCGTTCAGGAGAAGCAGTGATATTAGTATGCTTTCATTGATAGCATTAGACCTTCCGTTCAGGAGAAGCAGTGATATCAGTATGGTTTCTGTGATAGCATTAGACTTTCCGTTCAGGAAAAGCAGTGATATCAGTATGCTTTCCGAGGTAGCATTAGACTTTCTGTTCAGGACAAGCAGTAAGAAAACTTTCAAGATGGCCACTATGGAGGACATATTGGATGAGCGTTACCAATTTCATTTAAGACAAACTAAACATCAAATTAAGTGAAAATCCCACATCATTTTCATTCAGCATCAAGTTGACCAAGGGATAAATGAACGAAGTGAAAATCCCACATCATTTTCACTCAGCACCAAGTTGACCAAGGGATAAATCAACGAAGTGAAAATCCCACATTATTTTCACTCAGCACCAAGTTGACCAAGGGATAAATGAATGAAGTAAAAATCCCACTTCATTTTCATTCAGCACCAAGTTGACCAAGGGATAAATGAATGAAGTGAAAATCCCACATCATTTTTACTCAGCAAAACTTGACCAAGGGATAAATGAACGAAGTGAAAATCCCACATCATTTTCATTCAGCACCAAGTTGACCAAGGGATAAATGAATGAAGTGAAAAATCCCACATCATTTTCACTCAGCACCAAGTTGACCAAGGGATAAATGAACGAAGTGAAAAATCCCACATCATTTTCACTCAGCACCAAGTTGACCAAGGGATAAATCAACGAAGTGAAAATCCCACATCATTTTCACTCAGCACCAAGTTGACCAAGGGATAAATGAATGAAGTGAAAATCCCACATCATTTTCACTCAGCACCAAGTTGACCAAGGGATAAATGAACGAAGTGAAAAATTCCACATCATTTTCCCTCAGCACCAAGTTGACCAAGGGATGAATGAACGAAGTGAAAAATCCCACATCATTTTCCCTCAGCACCAAGTTGACCAAGGGATAAATCAACGAAGTGAAAATCCCACATCATTTTCACTCAGCACCAAGTTGACCAAGGGATAAATGAATGAAGTAAAAATCCCACATCATTTTCATTCAGCACCAAGTTGACCAAGGGATAAATGAATGAAGTGAAAATCCCACATCATTTTTACTCAGCAAAACTTGACCAAGGGATAAATGAACGAAGTGAAAATCCCACATCATTTTCATTCAGCACCAAGTTGACCAAGGGATAAATGAACGAAGTGAAAAATCCCACATCATTTTCCCTCAGCACCAAGTTGACCAAGGGATGAATGAATGAAGTGAAAAATCCCACATCATTTTTCCTCAGCACCAAGTTGACCAAGGGATGAATGAACGAAGTGAAAAATCCCACATCATTTTCACTCAGCACCAAGTTGACCAAGGGATAAATCAACGAAGTGAAAATCCCACATCATTTTCACTCAGCACCAAGTTGACCAAGGGATAAATGAATGAAGTAAAAATCCCACATCATTTTCATTCAGCACCAAGTTGACCAAGGGATAAATGAATGAAGTGAAAATCCCACATCATTTTTACTCAGCAAAACTTGACCAAGGGATAAATGAACGAAGTGAAAATCCCACATCATTTTCATTCAGCACCAAGTTGACCAAGGGATAAATGAATGAAGTGAAAAATCCCACATCATTTTCACTCAGCACCAAGTTGACCAAGGGATAAATGAACGAAGTGAAAAATCCCACATCATTTTCACTCAGCACCAAGTTGACCAAGGGATAAATCAACGAAGTGAAAATCCCACATCATTTTCACTCAGCACCAAGTTGACCAAGGGATAAATGAATGAAGTGAAAATCCCACATCATTTTCACTCAGCACCAAGTTGACCAAGGGATAAATGAACGAAGTGAAAAATCCCACATCATTTTCCCTCAGCACCAAGTTGACCAAGGGATGAATGAATGAAGTGAAAAATCCCACATCATTTTCCCTCAGCACCAAGTTGACCAAGGGATGAATGAACGAAGTGAAAAATCCCACATCATTTTCACTCAGCACCAAGTTGACCAAGGGATAAATCAACGAAGTGAAAATCCCACATCATTTTCACTCAGCACCAAGTTGACCAAGGGATAAATGAATGAAGTGAAAATCCCACATCATTTTCATTCAGCATCAAGTTGACCAAGGGATAAATGAATGAAGTGAAAATCCCACATCATTTTTACTCAGCAAAACTTGACCAAGGGATAAATGAACGAAGTGAAAATCCCACATCATTTTCATTCAGCACCAAGTTGACCAAGGGATAAATGAACGAAGTGAAAAATCCCACATCATTTTCCCTCAGCACCAAGTTGACCAAGGGATGAATGAATGAAGTGAAAAATCCCACATCATTTTTCCTCAGCACCAAGTTGACCAAGGGATAAATGAACAAAGTGAAAATCCCACATCATTTTCACTCAGCACCAAGTTGACCAAGGGATAAATGAACAAAGTGAAAATCCCACATCATTTTCACTCAGCACCAAGTTGACCAAGGGATAAATGAACAAAGTGAAAATCCCACATCATTTTCACTCAGCACCAAGTTGACCAAGAGATGAATGTGTGAAAGATTCATGGCAATCCTTATGTAGTTTAAGAGAAGTAATTGATAATAAACTTGTGCTAACAAACTAAAGCTCTTCTAGTCTGTAACCAAATGAGCTAAATTAATTTTTTTCTATTTTTTTTATTTATTACAATAGAGCCAAGTGGGAAAATTTTAAACCATCTGACTTCAAAGGTACTGATTATGATGTAAATATCTGTAGTGAAGTTGAAAATGTCCTTTTGGTTATCACAAAACCACAAGGTCTAGTCAAGCTTTAAGTGAAAGTCTGTGTGTGGGCAGTCCAAGTACAGTCACATGAATTTGTTGTAGTATATATTTTCTTTGCTTTGTCAATTTTAATGAAACACAAGTATATCACAACCATGCAGTTATAGCAATGAGTTTATTGAATATCTGCAATATCCACATAGGAGATTAATGCAATGTACTTAGTAACAAGCAATCATAAACAAGCATAGAAAACAATATAAATCAATCATTATTACAAAACATTACATAATACCAACCTTATACAATAATTACATAGCATATCATTAATTGAAAATGAAAAAAGATTTTCTTTTTTAAACATTCTAATATTTATCAAATCATAATATCTCTTGATAGTCAAAGAGGACTGAGCAGAAATAGTTACTCAAGCAAATATTAGGATCATGTATATCACATCGAATAAAATAAGCAATCTTGTACCATTTGACAAATGTATACTAGGACATACAAAAAAAAACTGATTCAGGGATTTAAACATTTTATAAAGACAGCATGTCCAGGTTAGTGACTCAAAAATTGAACATGGCTTCTGGAAATCTAAGCTTGCCCATATATAATATCCCAACATGAGTAAAAAAAAGCAAGATAACATAAAAAAGGGATATTTTATATGTTATATTTATTCAGGTTTTCTTTTAAACTTTTTGTCTGTTGGCATTTTGAACATTATGATCATAATTACAGTTATAAGAAAATACATATGTAAAAAATACTGGTAGGCAGACATGTAGATGAGAAAGGCTTGGGATGCTGACATGGTTACAAGATAAATCAGACATGCATATAGACAGATAATTGAATTGGAAATAGCAATTTGTTAAAAAAATATTTACATATTTTTTGTAAGAGATATGTTTAGTTAAAACACCTTGAAATTCATTCATACTCCATGATGCTAGGAACTTTACTGCATGTCTTGTAGCATCCTTCTGGTTTTTTATTCTTTAGAACAGGTTTTTTAGAACATGAAATTTCATTACGTCTCCTATTTTGCCAAGGTAAGATAGCAGATTCCTCATCAATTACACGAAGAAAAAAATGAAAGCTAGACTGTTTGTAATGGTTTTTGTATGCTCGCAACTTAAAGATTTGGGAATACTTTCTATATTCTTAACAATTATCATCTAGCCAAGCTGAAATCGGCAACATGCATCAAAGTATTCAACAAGCTCACTAATGAGATTGAGGAACGTTTTTTTTTTTATCCATTTAATTGTTTTCCAAGCAGTAAGTTCCCACTATTGACCATGAGTACTTATTTTTCTTCCATTTAATTGATGCTAGGCAGTAAGTACTGTAAGTGACTCAGCAGTTAAAGCTAATTTCAGTTTTCCTTGCTTGTTCTCAAGTATACAAAAATATTTTATTTCATTACTGGATACTATTTCTTGGCATCTGGCAAAAAATATCACATGTAAATTAAAATCCAAACATTATTAAAAAATACTTGACATTAAACCAATGACAAATCTAACAAACATTCATTTTGATTTGTACAACAGTACATCTGTAACAAATGTTCATTATGATTTGTACAACAGTTGTTCTTGTCCATGTTATAGTGCTTATTTCTCTTTATCCTACAGGTGGAGTGGTCAGTTTGCTACCATGGTTACTGTTGCTCTGGTGTTTATTTGCTTAGCAGCAGAAATGAGAAGAACAATGGCAGATTATTACCAAAATTTGTTTCCAGTGGACACTGGTGAAATGCCACTAGTGATATATATAAAATTATGATAGAAGGATTGTCAATGATATGGTGTTGCTGTTTCAGATTTATCAAGTTACTGTAATTACTCACTTGTAAGTCAAACTTCAAACAACAAAGATACAGATCTGCCATAAAATAATATGTTTGTTCTAATGATTACTCCAAACAAATTTCAAAGACACAGATCTGCCAAAGCATTATGCAATGGCAGATCTGGATCTGTGCAGTTTACAGTTGGATTTGTCTCACAAGAAAGTATATGTAAGATATATTATGCAGACTGACCTCCACTTATCATGTACAATTCTATTTGTAGTATGCAGACTGACCTCCACTTATCATGTACAATTCTATTTCCAGTATGCAGACTGACCTCCACTTATCATGTACAATTCTATTTCCAGTATGCAGACTGACCTCCACTTATCATGTACAATTCTATTTCCAGTATGCAGACTGACCTCCACTTATCATGTACAATTCTATTTCCAGTATGCAGACTGACCTCCACTTATCATGTACAATTCTATTTCCAGTATGCAGACTGAACTCCACTTATCATGTACAATTATATTTCCAGTATGCAGACTGACCTCCACTTATCATCTGTTCATGTACAATTCTATTTGTGGTATGCAGACTGACCTCCACTTATCATCTGTTCATGTACAATTCTATTTGTGGTATGCAGACTGACCTCCACTTATCATGTACAATTCTATTTGTAGTATGCAGACTGACCTCCACTTATCATGTACAATTCTATTTCCAGTATGCAGACTGAACTCCACTTATTATTTGTTCATGTACAATTCTATTTCCAGTATGCAGACTGAACTCCACTTATCTGTTCATGTACCATTTTCTCATTCTTGACAAGATACAAAATATTTCCCTGCTATAGTGCTTGGGACCCCCTGATGGCAATCTGGTTAAAAGTTATTAATTGATAAATGAAATGACTGTTTTATGCATTTTTTAAAATATCTTTTATACTTTTCATTGTTAAAATTGGTTTAGGGTACAAACAAATGGAAGGGTATGCAAATACTATATTTGTCAGTGATTCTAATTCAACCATTTGGCCATTTTGGTCTGCTTCATCTGAGGAATGCAGGTCTTGTCTTGATCACCATTTGCTTTTAAAACTGTCTTATTACCAATTTTATGACTTCACTTGGATTTGGAAGGCATTATGGTGAAATCTTAAAAAACAGAACAGTGCAATTTCCTCATGAATGGAAAATTTCATTATGAACAGGGCTAGGTGCAGGAGCTGAGAATTAACAAACAAACCCATTATACTGTACTTCCTGCAGATGCAAAACAACTGCTATGATCACAGACACTAATTTCTGTCTGGGAAAAATAAACTCTATTAACAAACCAACTCCCCTTCTTCAAATTAACATCAGGTGACTAACTGATGCAGTTCCAAATCTGCAACATTGCTGATTCCATGTTAATTTTTTATACATGTTCATTCACTGATATGATGTATCAATATAAGAAGACAGTCTAAACTTGTTCCTCATATGATTTAAGTACTTTACAGATCATTTTATAGCCATTTTTATGTGTCGTTTCTACGTTGCTCTGTATCTTCTTGGATCAAGACTTCTGCTGTATCATGCAGTGAGTAAGCTACATTCAGTTCCAATTGGTATTTGTTGTTTGCCCTGGACTGGAATAAATAATAGCTACCAATCAGAATTTAAGATGGCACAAATTGACAAACTTGAAGTCTAAACCTCAGTATCTGAGGAAGGCTATTGTGAAACCATGCAAGTTAGTCACCTTCTGTTGATTTGTAGAAAGAGAGTGGTTGTCGTCAATAGTTGTTCTTTATTACTGACAGAAACAAATATCTGTAATCACAATGATAAATTCTCAAATTAAAGAATAGGTGAACAAGTTATAAAACTATTCAGGACTGCTGAAGATTAAAGTGACTAGCAGAGGATTGGTATAATTTTGCACCATTATATGGCACAATTATTGACACGCTGATGAATCACCACTAGAAATGAATAAATGTTGTATTACCTACTTGACAAGGGAAATAATCTATAAACTATGGCAATTTAATCTGCAAGAGTTATATGACCTTACACATTGCAAATTTAGTTCACAAACTTGGCCTTTAATGTTGAAAGGTATTCAACAGAAAAGTATGAGGGACAAATAATTTAAGATAAGTATGATCCTCTATCATAATGGAATAATTGTTCTAAAATACTGAAACATACATGCATACAATCATCTAGTCTGATGATTCTATTATGGACAGAGCTTGAGAAATAAACTTAAAATATTTAGCCAAAGCCTGTGAAGCATGAAATGTAGGTCAAAGTGACCTAATTTTATACAAAGGTGAAGTACTCACAAATGCAAGCTCCTGCCAATTTTCATGAAGCTAGCTATTACAGCATGCATAAAACCTATTTGGTTATGAGAAAGATAGAAAATCTAATGCAAAATGTAGGTATTAGTGACATTTTTTTGTGGTATGGGTATGCATGCAGGATGATTCTAGCTTAAACAGTGACTGAAAAATAAACCATAACATATAACCAAAGTCACTCAGAGTTAAATATAGGTCACATTGACCTATCCATGAGATATGGACATGATACTTATCAATGTGCATCCCATCATCAAATTTCAGGATTCAAGGTACATGTATAACAATGCATACAGTGTGCAAAAAACCTGAGCTAAATTACAAAAGGCTGACAAATATTGTAGAACTGATTCACATGTATGTATTGATATTGTATCTATCCCCTGGGAGTGTTAAAAACTCACTCCAAGATGCTGCCTAGGACCTAGGCAATAAAAATGGTTGTCATACAATGAGGTTCATTTATGCGTATGCAAAGAGTAGTACAATAATGGCTCCTACTACAGTACAGTCTGCACTGGGATTACTGTACAGTAAAAATTGAAATAATATCAAAAGCAAGAAAAAGTTGAGAAAATGTAATAAGGATTCATATGAAACAGAAAGAATATACATAATACCTTAATACTGTTCAAGACCAAATCTTGGTGTACACTTTAAAAATAAAAATGAAAATCAGCAAAACAAAAACATCAAATAGTAACTGTAAACATTTTTAAATTGATTAATAACAAATATTGTGAAAACAAAAACCAAACTCAACAGTACTTGTATCTGGCTATCATTGTGTACATCCCGCTGTATGACCCCAACACATAATGCTAGGCTGAGTCCTTCCTTGTTCTTGTGTTTTACATCTCTTCAACATAAAAGACCTTCCCTAGATGTTACCTGTTGTCAAAAATGATTTATATAATTTTTCAGACCATTTTTTGTCTATATTACATTTTACTTGATCCAAGCACAAGCACAAAAATGAAATTGCATGCTAAATGACTGCATATAAATAAACAAAATATGTAACATTTATTGAAACAACTTAGTGTGCAAAAATCTGAATTGAACTATTTTTAATGTGATAATGAACAAATTAAATTCTACTTTGAAATGGTACAAAGTGAATCATGATGTAGGAAGCATTTACTGCATTAGTGTAATTGCAAATCAAGAGTATTACAAGCTGCATATAAAACACCTATTCCCACTAATGACCATGAAACTTAGCTAAGGACATGGCAAATGAATGATTGTGTGTCGACCTGGGAAATGTAGCTCTTTCAAAAGAGTTGCTAAAAGCTTTTCTCAGTAATGGTAGCCATAACAGTATGTACTCAAAAAAATGTACAGCATAGGAATTTACAAAACAGATCTACTTTAATACTGATCTTAATAAACACTGACCTAATAACATCTTTTACGCCTTGCTTTATCCTAGCAACATCAATTGGATTCAGTGCCAACTAACCAATAGTGTGTAACAGCATTGCATTGTATATCGGCCACAAATGGTGCTGGTAATTGACTTCAAAAAATACTTTGTAAGTTTAACATTGAAAGTATGATTATATAACAGAGAAGTCATTACTGGTGTATTTGAGTCAAAGGATATTTACACAAACACAGACCAGCAGTAGAAAATTGCTTATTAATGAGTCCATTCAAATTGTGTTCTCCCCTGTCTCAATCAGGTAGGAACTGTGTTTAAATTTGAGCAACTTAATTTTGACTGGATGTGAGTGCTTGCTGCCTTATCCAGGGAAATTGACAGATCTAAAGCACAGATGTATCTGCTTGATCCCCCAGGGCTAACATAAAAGGCTAACATAGAGGGCTAACATATCAGAACCTTGGCTAGTGCAGGTGACCTAACAGAGGATGTATGGACATACAGGTATGCACATGGACACCAAAGAGATTGCTGTGTCTAGCTTTCACCAAGCTGGACCATACACTGTAAAAATGGTCCTGCAATTAGTACCCAGATTAAAAACTTTGCAAATATGTAATGGTAGTGCCCAAAATTGTAACACTTTTACAAATTGAACACAAAATATTCTCAGGAAGCAATGTTACCTAAATGATGACTCCAGTAAAATCAACATGAGCTATGAAATATACTCATTAATCAATTTAATTACTGTCAAAGATTCTCATGAACACTATCAGCAACAATGTTTTTAAAAAATACTAAGAGGAAATGGTTTGGGATTGTGTGAATAGATACACATACAGTGTTCAAAGATGACAGCCGGCTTCTGTCACCAGGAATTAATGATTGCCATAAATATTCAAATTCCGATTAAAAGAAAAAGCTGATACAACTAGCCCCTTTGACACTGGTTACAAAAACATAATAAATATATCCTGAAATGAAACCATTCTCAAATAACAACTGAGTTTGGTCATTCCCATTTACTTTTCTTAAAAACAAAACTTATCCACAAAAATCAGACCATATCCTGACTCAAACCACATTCCTATTTTTCATCAGTAGTTTTCATCAATAAGTTTAACTGTTTATCACCTAGTACCATTTCTGGGGTTGTGAAAAAGATCCAAACTTTGATAAATTAATCTCCTGAAAAAGTACTCAACAAACATTTTATTTGCTTTAAAAAACCAAAAAAACATTTCATTCTTTTCATTTATCACTAAGTTCATTTTCACACACACACTAACACATGCATATATAATACATAATCATTAACAGGGAACAAACAAGTATTTACTTTATTACACAATCAAGTACACAGGACACCTCACTGTACAAATATATCATGTAATATCACTGTTTTAATTGCACTTGAATCAAATAATAATGAAGCCTTATATGCAAACATCATTATATGGGAACAGCTGTAAATCAAAATATCAAGCATTATTCTTAATGGAAAGACTGCATACCATTTAAATGCTAGACAATACTGAGACCACTGTCAATACCACTTTGAATAATTTCTTACAGACATCAAAAAGCACACAAGTGACAAGATAACGAAGTCATTGTTATATTTTCATATACAACAGTAAGAATTTGGATTTAATAGGTAAATGGACTCAGTAATTATACAGAACAAAATGGGAAATAAAAGTTACAAGACTTGTAATAATTTTGAGCTATTTGGTTGAAACTGTTTCTGATACATTTTTTCTACTTTGATGATATTGAGCTAAAGCAAATGTTGTATTGGTATATACTTCAAAGGCATTTTTCCTTGCACTCATATATACTTGCTTATAAGTCAATTTCAACTACAAACAATATAGAACCTGAGCATAATGCTCCTGCAGATCAGGGTTTATGTTGTTTGTTCTACTGGATAATCCTTACAAACTGCACAGATCCAGATCTGTTGGTGCATTAATATCTTGGTCTGTGCAGTCTACAGTTGGACTCCTCTTGTAAGCAAGTAAATCAAATTTGGTATGATATAGTCAGAAATATTTGGTTATAAAGTTATTCTATAAAGTGTTTTGTTGTGTATTTTCACTAGGTTGCTAATAAACCCACACTGTTGCCACCTAAAATGCAATTTTTGATACAGTGTATCTTTAAAAACATTCCAATCAAGTTTGATCAAAATTTGCTCCACTATTCAAGAGAAAATGTCAAAAACAGGTTTTTCATATGGTTGCTATGGAAGCCACACCACTGATAGGTAAGCTTAGCTGGAAATCAATATTTTCATGAAACATGTTCTAAACAACACTTGTACAAAGTTAAATAAAACTTGTCAGGCCATTATAAAGAGTGTTTTGTGTGTTCTTTTTATTTTTAATGTAGCTTGAACAATTGGAGTCATATACTATGATGTCTGTCGTGTGGCAGTTTATAGTGATGCCTAGCACTGGGGCATAATGCCTCAGACATGTAGCATGATGTCCCACCCAGTCATATTATCCTGACACTGGGAAGATCAGCTCTAACCTAAGTTCTTAATGCTGTGCACCAAGTGAGGCAGTTGCTAGTATCATTTATACATTTTTGGTATGGCTGGGGTTCAAACCTGTGACCTCCTGCATCCAAGGCAGACACTCTAACCACTTAGACCACTGGAATGGTCCCAATATAAAGAGGATTCAAAAGTAGGTATTCCATAAGAAGACATATTGTTGACAGGGGAGCCAACACTGACACAATTTGATAATAGTAAATTTGGTCCAATGCTATTAGTTGTTTACCAAGATGCAAGGTATGTTAGGATTATCTTGAACACCATACACTTTATGGATGGTCAAAACATCACATAAACCCCAGTAAACTAACATGGAATTTATTACCTTACAAAGATTACATAGACCTGTTTTTGATTATTAGACTCCTCTTAGTTGACATTGCTGGGCATACAGAAAATTATGTACAACTAGCCCACTAGTTACCTCCCATGTACCCAAAGAAATCCTGTTGAATGACCAATGAATCAGTATTGATTAATAAATGTGTTTCTTGGGGTGGGATATGTTCCACTGATAAACATAAACCATACAATTCAAGATATATTAAAATAATTTGATGTATTTATCGTAAATTTGATACCAGTATTTGGATTTTAACGTTTGAAGTAGACATTGCATATTGTCAGTAGTCATGGTACTTACTTACACTTTGCTTACAAGTCACATAATCTAGTTATGACCTTGTATGAGTTCTTACATCCCACTAGAACAGTTTTAAAACATGTCAACTTTTGTATCTTACAAAATGATGTAATACCAATAACTTTGTTTACAAGGTAATACTAAAATCTTATCCACATCTACGCTAACAACAATGCCTTCACATGCTGTTAAAGAGATACCAATTCATTAATAATACAAACAAAATCTCTGACAAATTCAATAACTGGTGAAAATTATATCAAATGCAGCTAAATCAGAGATTATCTAACTTGGAAATAAAACAATTTACTTGTCTTGATCAAAGATGAATGAGGTTTTAAAATGGCCAAAACTGCTGGAAATGATTGACAATTTAGCTCAACTAACTATCTGCTAACTTTGATACTAGACATAAAGTGTCCACAATTATCCTGTGCAACTGTTTGGTTTTATTATGTTCTTCCAAACTGTTTAAACAATTTACAGCTACAAAGCACATGATGAAAGAGGCGTGTAAGCTTATTTCCTGAACTTATTAAACACTTCAACCTTGTACTTTCTACCAATACTGTTTGGTAGTGTGTCAACACTTTAGAGCAAAATATGTGAAGCCTAGGCCTAATTAAAAAGAGAAAAAGACACATCACTCCCTTGATAACTTGTGAACTTGCTTATAATGCAGGTTCAGGAGTGGCTCCCAGTTTTACAATATCATGAATATCTCTGCTTTTATTAAGTCGTACATTTTGTTAAATTTTCTTTCCAAACATTTCAGTACACTCAAAATAATAGAAATCAATGAAAATGTCAGTAATGCCTAGTAGTGGCAACACTTTAATAAATACCAATCAAATAACTTTTGACAAGTGAAATTTGAGTTTTAGTTCTGTTTTAATTTTTTCAGTGATATCATCATAGACATAATGTCCCCTCTTGTATTCAAATGAGAAAAATGTTAATTAACCATCAATGTTATGCCAATCAGCGTTTCTGTGAGAACCTAATTCAGTGTGATGACTTTTGGAAGTATTTGCTGTATTATTACACTCATTTAATAGCAGACCTTTTTTGTATTACAATGTTAATTATGTCTTTTGTATCAATAAAATAAAATGGATAGAATAAAAGAAAAGTTAAAATGCATGAAATCCTATCCGTATCAGAGCTAGCAGTATTGGTCATGTGTCAACTCATTTCAATTGATCAAATGAACACTGTTACAAATATTACTATGTTAGTAATAAAATTAAACTTCCTTAAATTAACTTGCTCGTTTACAACTGTATACAAAGTTAGCAAGGCAAGCAATCAAAACGAGTCCTTGGTGAATAAAACTCTTTGTTTTACAGCTGATGCTGATCATAGAGAAACATGTTCCAGAGTTTGTAATGGACTTGAAATTCTGAATTGTCATTCAAGCGTTTTCTTCTAGGGAAGGAAAAAGTTTCACTATTACTTGCAATGAAATCATAGCATCAACAGTTTACTAATAGAACAATAAAAACAATCAAATTTTAATATTGATGGATGTTTCACAAATAAAGCCACTAAATTTTTGTTTGATAAGGAATCTTGTTTTGGAGTGAATCACCAACAACAAAAAGCAGTGACATAATACACAATCTAATAATGTTGTTTTGGTGTGAATCATCAACAACAAAAAGAAGTGACAATACACAATGGAGTAATGTTGTTTTGGTGTGAATCAACAACAACAAAAAGCAGTGACATAATACACAATGGAATAATGTTGTTTTGGAGTGAATCACCAACAACAAAAAGCAGTGACATAATACACAATGGAATAATGCTGTTAATAATCTTTAAGAGGTTAAGCACATTGAAATTAAAGGCAATTTATACAGAAAATTAAATAATTTCATTAGAAAAAGCTCTTCACTGAACAGGTCCTGATACCCCTCCCCACCCCCCTTACATCAGTTTTATGATATCCAGCAGGGATGGCATCTCTTCTAATTTTATATGACGTTCCTTGATACCTCATGATTTCGCTTATTGTTTGTTTTTGGACCCTAATGTGAGTGAGAAATGGAGAGGTGTACTATCAACAATAGATAACTTTTAGAATCATCCTCTAACACATGCCTGAAGAACTCATCAAACAGAATTTTACTGTCAAACTTAACCAGAAATGTGTGTTAATTTAGCACATATATTTTCAAGGCATCAAGTCTCATCTATTGTTACAAACAGTAGAGTTGCATAAATAAATACTTCTGGGTAAAATTCTTTATCACAGTTTTGTGAAAACTAACATAACTTTTAAAAAAAATCATTTTGGAGAAAACTAAAAATATGACAAGTGGAAGAAAATACTCAAATTGAAACAAAAAAAAAAATCCAGAAATGAAAATGACATTGCTTTTGGTGAATTTTATAATAAAATAAATATCTTCATGGAATAGTACCATTTAAATTTCAAAAATATCTGGACAAATTACATTTCTGGAAAAACTGTTTGGGAAGAACCATTACAATTGGGAGTTCCTGCTATTTATACATTACAAATAAATTGTAAAAATCAATGGTGTTATGCAAATATAAACAAGTTTTGTAGACATTATAGTTATTTATCACATAAGATATTTTAATTATGTATTGTTGTTGTGATAGGTTTCAATTATGTATTGTTGTTGTGATAGGTTTCAATTATGTATTGTTGTTGTGATATGTTTCAATTATATATTGTTGTTGTGATAGGTTTCAATTATGTATTGTTGTTGAGACAGGTTTCAATTATGTATTGTTTTTGTGACAGATTTCAATTATGTATTGTTGTTGTGATAGGTTTCAATCATGTATTGTTGTTGAGATAGGTTTCAATTATGTATTGTTGTTGTGACAGGTTTCAATTATGTATTGTTTTTGTGACAGATTTCAATTATGTATTGTTTTTGTGATAGGTTTCAATCATGTATTGTTGTTGAGATAGGTTTCAATTATGTATTGTTGTTGTGATAGGTTTCAATTATATATTGTTGTTGTGATAGGTTTCAATTATGTATTGTTGTTGTGATAGGTTTCAATTATGTATTGTTGTTGAGATAGGTTTCAATTATGTATTGTTGTTGTGATAGGTTTCAATTATGTATTGTTGTTGTGATAGGTTTCAATTATGTATTGTTGTTATGATAGGTTTCAATTATGTATTGTTGTTGAGACAGGTTTCAATTATGTATTGTTGTTGAGATAGGTTTCAATTATGTATTGTTGTTGTGAGAGGTTTCAATTATGTATTGTTGTTGTGATAGGTTTCAATTATGTATTGTTGTTGAGATAGGTTTCAATTATGTATTGTTTTTATGATACGTTTCAATTATGTATTGTTGTTGTGATAGGTTTCAGTTATGTATTGTTGTTGTGATAGGTTTCAATTATGTATTGTTGTTGTGATAGGTTTCAATTATGTATTGTTGTTGTGATAGGTTTCAATTATGTATTGTTGTTGTGATAGGTTTCAATTATGTATTGTTGTTGAGACAGGTTTCAATTATGTATTGTTGTTGAGACAGGTTTCAATTATGTATTGTTGTTGAGATAGGTTTCAATTATGTATTGTTGTTGTGAGAGGTTTCAATTATGTATTGTTGTTGTGATAGGTTTCAATTATGTATTGTTGTTGAGATAGGTTTCAATTATGTATTGTTTTTGTGATAGGTTTCAATTATGTATTGTTGTTGTGATAGGTTTCAATTATGTATTGTTGTTTTGATAGGTTTCATTTATGTATTGTTGTTGTGATAGGTTTCAATTATGTATTGTTGTTGAGATAGTTTTCAATTATGTATTGTTGTTGTGATAGGTTTCAATTATATATTGTTGTTGTGATAGGTTTCAATTATGTATTGTTGTTGTGATAGGTTTCAATTATGTATTGGGGGTTCGCTCACTACAGGTAGCTAAACTATGATACCATGACAGACCATTAATTAATTTTTGTGTCACATCAATATGGCAGGAATAGAATTTGGTATCTAATCATGAATATGTGTATTAGACCACTCTCAAATTTAGCATGCAAATATTCAAACAAAAACAAAAGATAATTAAAAATATCACCAAATATACTAGCAGGCTTGCAGAGCCATACTGCGATTCCTATCAATTTTATCAAAATTTGTTCTCTTATTCTAAAGAAAAATCAAAACAGGTTTTCATAACGTTGCTTTGAAACCATACCATTGCCATGGGAACAGACATCAACATTTTGATGACATATATTCTAAAAAACACTCAGATAAGTAAAACTAGCCAAGTGAGTGTAGACCTAAATCTGTTGGCCAGAGTGTAGACCTAAATCTGTTGATGTATTAAGCATGCACCAGCAGATGGGGGTTAGTATTGTTAATTGTACACATGATTCAAAGCTAATTTGGAAAACCCTGATCTGCAGGTATATTATGTTCTAGCAGACATAGGTAAAATCATTCGATTTCTATGGGTTTCTAAAAACTGACACTTCCATTAGCACATAAAGTTTGAGGTTTCACTGTTTCCACTACTCATTGCATCTTTGAATTTGTGGTCTGCATGAAAACCATGACAATTTTTGTTCCCAATAAAAAAATAGTGAACTCAAAGGATGATGAGCACACAATCCCATCTCAGTAATCTACGACTCCATCATATCAGGCTCTATTCTATTAATGAGAATTGGAGACTAAGGGAAGACTTATTTTTTTCTCCTTCATTTGAAAAAGGGTGAATTTTCTAAATATGGTTATATTTAACAAAAAGGGCCTGAAAAAAAATGAACCATGATAATTGCTTACAAAATGTTAAAGTAATTGCAATTTTGCAATGAATATTCACAAAGATAAAGGTCCAAGTAAACCGAAATCATTTAAAAGTTTTTCAGTTACTATATTTTATGCACTATTCTTAGCTGAATATCTAACATACAGTAAGGGTCATTACACAGAAATGTATGTGAAAACTCTGTCACCAAACTGTTCATAAAACCTAAGTCAAAAACTAATAAAATTTACACAGGATGAAGATCATACTGTCTTATTAATAAATACAAAAAGAGAAGTGAACATTGGTGAGAACATCTTTTTTTGAAAGACACAATTATTAAAAATCACATTAACAGAAATCATGCACAGATGATTTTACATCAAATTCTAAATTGCTAATTATTTCCTAAATTCTTGTGTATTTTTATTGACTTTCATTAACTGGACTGTGTGGTTGTTAATACTGTAAAGAATTGTTTGTCATTGTTCATTCCAAGACTGATGTTGCAACCATGTAATTTTATGTCCAATGTCTCCCCGAATAACAATTCATGTAATTAAATTTGATATAAGGAAATTATCATGTCACTTAGGACTGCATTGTACATCATTGATTTTACAAAAGCAGATATTTGTCAATAGCAAAATTTGCAAATTCTTAACAAATAGGACCCCTGTACTAAAAAATTAGTTAAAAAGTTTATTGCAACTTTTATATATTATTGTGTATACACCTTTAAAGCATGCTAGACATTTGGGACAAAACATTAAAACATAGTGATAGTTATGCAAATGCTTTTCAATGACAAGCTGTATGTTGTTCTCATTCCTGATACCCAAACAAACACAGTTATACACTGATCAAGAGGACAAATTAATGAAACCTTTTTATATAGTCTATATGCCTGTATCTTTGTGATATATATGTGTTTGTTATGGGATTTAAACAGAAATTGCTGCAATGGTGGTTAAATAAGGTTAACATGGTGGGTCATACTTCTGAGCCTTTGGGGAGTACAACATCAGGTACATGACTGGCCAAGATCCCAGGTGTAAGAATCGGAATGATAATGTCATCCATGTTGGGCATCACTAGCACATGCTGAAAGAAAAAATTAAACAAATAAATAACAATCAATTTACTTCTGCATAGGATATTCCAAATACATATTTCTTCCACTCATCAAAAGCACCCAGACTGACCTAAGGGTCATACAAAATCTGCCACTCAAAACACCCAGACTGTTCCAAGGGTCATAATTCAATACCTGCCACCCAATACACCCTGAGTGACCCAAGATCATAATTCAAAATTTGTCATCTATAAATCATCTTCTTGCTGGGAACTTCAGTCAGAAATAATTAGGAAACATCTAACCAATGTATAAAGAAACAGAAACATGGACAATTAAAAAATCTGACGGCACCATTTCTTGGATATTGAAAAAAATAAATAAAGAAAAGGTCAGTTTTAGGTTTCTAGTTTTCAAAGGCTGATACAATAATGATAAAAAATAAAGAAAATCAAACAAAGCGAAGTACTAAACATTTCAAGCTTAAAATTAAATCAAGCATTTAGCATAAGATTAATTTACTATAAGTTTTATTTACAAAGGCCTACAATTTGGCAAATTTGTAAAAGAAAAACATTTTACTTTGGCTAATTAAATTTTAGTAGCTGAATCAATGCAGGTTACAAGGTTGTAAATTTTGACTGAATGCATTTTAAGACCTTACCCTAAAAACACTTAATTACCAAAAGTGTACATTCCCAATCAACACTATTTTTGTAAATTTATCTTTGAAGAACATGTCAATATGATGTCACAATGGGCTACCAATTTTGTACATTAAATAGCTGATACAAACCACAAATTTAAGACAACAATGATCCATAATGGGATTACTTCCCAAATTCTGCAATATTTTAAAACTACAAATATTAACATCCAAAAATAAAATGGAATTCAAAATTTATTTCCTATTGTTTTCCAAATTACTCAGTTAATAAATCATATAAATTTACTTCTTCTAACATAGCATATGACAAACACACAGAGCCCCAACCCACCACATGTCAAGATATGTTGACAAGTTTTCATAAGTAAAACATGAAAGATATGGATAATCTCCTGATATTGATTGCTTAATCTGATTTGTAACCTGTGTAGTAAACTGATTAAATTAGTTACCTGGAATTCCTGAGTCAGTTTCTTCTCTATCCATTCTGTAATATGACTCACTGTGACTTCACGTTCTCCAACCTTTGGCCTGGCAACCAGCCACAGTTGTGGATTTCCACGGAAACCATACCTATAATACTAAAACTTATATATATGCAAGATATTTGCATATGAAATCTGGCTGTTCTAAAATGGTACACATTTTTACCATGGCAATCTTATATTATCTATATGGATGATTAATACAACTGAAATTATATCAGTAGTTCCTAATAGCATTTACATAAAGCATGCATTCATTTTCTTGGGCAATCTTATTGATATGATCATTTAAACCATATCAACATGCATCACTACTGCTAACCACATCAACACGCATCACTACTGCTAAACCATATCAACATGCATCATTACTGCTAAACCATATCAACATGCATCGTTACTGCTAAACCATATCAACATGCATCACTACTGCTAAACCATATCAACATGCAGCACTACTGCTAACCATATCAACATGCAACACTACTGCTAACCATAACAATATGCAGAACTACTGCTAAACCATATCAACATGCATCACTACTGCTAAACCATATCAACATGCATCACTACTGCTAACCATATCAACATGCATCACTACTGCTAACCATATCAACATGCATCATTACTGCTAACCATATCAACATGCATCACTACTGCTAACCATATCAACATGCATCACTACTGCTAAACCATATCAACATGCATCACTACTGCTAACGATATCAACATGCATCACTACTGCTAAACCATATCAACATGCATCACTACTGCTAACCATATCAACATGCATCACTACTGCTAAACATATTAACATGCATAACTACTGCTAAACCATATCAACATGCATCACTATTGCTAAACCATATCAACATGCATCATTACTGCTAACCATATCAACAAGCATCATTACTGCTAACCACATCAACATGCATCACTACTGCTAAACCATATCAACATGCATCACTACTGCTAACCATATCAACATGCATCACTACTGCTAACCATATCAACATGCATCACTACTGCTAAACCATATCAACATGCATCACTACTGCTAACCATATCAACATTCATCACTACTGCTAACCATATCAACATGCATCACTACTGCTAAACCATATCAACATGCATCACTACTGCTAAACCATATCAACATGCATCACTACTGCTAACCATATCAACATGCATCACTACTGCTAACCATATCAATATGCATCACTACTGCTAAACCATATCAACATGCATCACTACTGCTAAACCATATCAACATGCTGCACTACTGCTAACCATATCAACATGCATCATTACTGCTAACCATATCAACATGCATCACTACTGCTAAACCATATCAACATGCATCACTACTGCTAAACCATATCAACATGCATCATTACTGCTAAACCATATCAACATGCATCATTACGCTAAACTATATCAACATACATTAATACTGCTAACCATATCAACATGCATCACTACTGCTAACCATATCAACATGCATCACTACTGCTAAACCATATCAACATGCATCATTACTGCTAAACCATATCAACATGCATCATTACTGCTAAACCATATCAACATGCATCATTACTGCTAAACCATATCAACATGCATCACTACTGCTAAACCATATCAACATGCATCACTACTGTTAACCATATCAACATGCATCACTACTGCTAACCATATCAACATGCATCACTACTGCTAAACCATATCAACATGCATCACTACTGCTAAACCATATCAACATGCATCACTACTGTTAACCATATCAACATGCATCATTACTGCTAACCATATCAACATGCATCACTACTGTTAACCATATCAACATGCATCACTACTGTTAACCATATCAACATGCATCATTACTGCTAACCATATCAACATGCATCACTACTGTTAACCATATCAACATGCATCACTACTGTTAACCATATCAACATGCATCACTACTGCTAAACCATATCAACATGCATCACTACTGCTAACCATATCAACATGCATCACTACTGTTAACCATATCAACATTCATCACTACTGCTAACCATATCAACATGCATCACTACTGCTAACCATATCAACATGCATCACTACTGCTAAACCATATCAACATGCATCACTACTGCTAACCATATCAGCATGCATCACTACTATAACAAAAATGTCTAAAATGAAGAAATCTGACTAATAAGCATAATTATATTCATCTGATCATAATTCATACTACTATCTTTCAATTGGTGCATTGCAAAGAGCACTGTTCACAAACATTTGTTCCATGTGACCTTAAACAGGGGAAAAACCAGAGTTAGGAGAAGATGGGCATTCTGGGGCAATGCCTGAATTCATCAACACAAACAACATCCAATGTAAACATATGAAGCTGATCAACAAGGGTCATAACTCTGTCCAAACTGCAATAAATTAGATAAAAACCTTATACAAGGCATATCCAACTTTCTGAAAAAAAGGTCAATTAAAATTGTATCAGAATATATCATATGGTTTTTGAACTTGATCACAAGCAACACCTTGTGTAAACATGATATTAATTGATTAACAAGGGCTATAACTCTGTCCAAAAATGGTGCAGATAAGACAAAACCCAAAACAGAGACATTGAGGTATAAGAGGCTACACTCTTAACAAATTCTATCAGAATACATTGAATAGTTCTTGATTATGCTGACTGCAAGCAATATTCTATTTTCCAAGTGATTACAAGTATTTAAAAGACAAGGACATTTCTCTGTCCAAAATGAGGCTGACAATACTAAATCTATAAAAGGCCCATCAAAGAAACAATGTTCATATCATACAGCATCAATATATTCAATGATTATTTTGCTATGTGAGTCATATGTATATAAACATATGATGTTTATGGTCAAGGGCCATTACTCTATCCAAAATGAAATTGATGAGACAAAAGCAATAAAAGCACATCTTGGCTTAGCACATTTCATCAGAATGTATTCAGTGATTCCTAAACTATGTTAGTTACAAGCACCATTCAATGTGAAGATATCAAGTTAAGTTGGAACTCTAGCCATAAACTGTACATTTAATGTTGTGTGTACACATCAAACTGAATCAAAATATATCAAAAGTTTCCTGTCAGTTACATGTATCTGCCACATTGGAGACTGAAAAAAAGGCAATAATGCATCAAAATTGAACCTGAAAGAAATGAGATCTTACAAAAGAAACATCTAATTCACCTACCAAAGGGCAACAAATATCAAAAAATGAGCATATAATAGAAAAAATGTCAATGAAATAACTGCTTTAGTTCATTCATAAAAAATTATTTACATTAGAAACTAGTTCCTTTATTCACGTTCATTAAGTATGAATTGAGTGAGAGGAATGAAGTACGAAGGTGTGCAGTATCAGTAAATAGTGAATGATTCTGACAATGCAAAGTTAACAAAGAAAAAAAAATGAGCATATAATAGAAAAAAACAGCATGATGAATATGACCATCACGTTACATACTGTACACACCACTGTAGTAGAAAAAAACTGAGCTAAATGAAAAAACTTTACATTGATACTGATGATATTGGGGAAGTGATTTAAAAAAATACTGCAAAAATCTTTTGGAAAATTCCTCCATTCAATGGTCACCTAACCTTTAGCACTGTCTTTTCCTGTTTTTGACTGTTCTTTACTTGCAGGTCTAATTTACTGTACTTTGTGATAATAAATACATCTTACCATAACCTGTCTGATGGTGGAGGAGGAATGTTGACTGCAAGAGTTCCATTTAGTTTTTGGAGCTCCACAGTAAGTTCTAATGGGGTGTTAGATACCCCCTCCATGGCTTTCTTGATGTATTTCATCTCTGTAGCTTTCTCAAAGTACTTGGACTGAGTGATTTTACCAATGTACTTCATAATTTTCTTGCTGGCCCCACCACTTTGAGCTCCTGACCTGGAAACAATAAAGTCTTAATAAAAGTTGACTACTCCTTCATTATAGAATGACTTAATAATTCTCAAATTCACTTGTTTTTATTTTTCACTATTTAATTCTCAAACTCAGTTTTTATTTTTTTACTATTTGATTCTCAAACTCACTTGTTTTTATTTTTCACTATTTAATTCTCAAACTCACTTGTTTTTATTTTTCACTATTTAATTCTCAAACTCACTTGTTTTTATTTTTCACTATTTAAAAGGTCAGTTGAATCTGACAACTTCATTCAGCAGCTAAGCTGGATTTAATTGAAGAAAACTTACTTGCCATGAGAACATAAGATAATTAATGCTAATTACAATACATGAATTGAGTTGACATAACAGTAATATATGTGTGTAGGTTCACTGTCATCAACTCCCAAGATCTTGCCTTTGATTTTGTTTTTTTTTTCTTCTCCAAAATCTGCAGTGACCTTTAAAACAAAAACCTTTCAATAACACACAATTTGTGGGATCTTTGCTCTTTTTTTTTTGTCATTTGTTTATATATACATAGCAGTAGTAGTGTTCTGGGACCGTGCAACTGCTGTGTGCAACCATAGTTGATTTTATTATTACAAACAGTATATGTTGTTTTATTATTACAAATAATATATGTCGTTTTTATTATTACAAACAATACAGGTTTGTACTAAGACTTTGTCATGTTCAATTGATGAAGCAATATTTAAAGTACCAGTGCCAACATAATGATGGGCATGGATCAAGCAGTGGTGTTTACTTAAAATAGATATCCATGTACCAACATTACAACGAAAGCAACTTTATTGATATACAAAATATTGTGAGTATCAGCTTCATCTATTTTTAAAACTGTGCCATCAATTTCTTGATTTTAAATGGCTTCTTCCAATCCATACAAATTAAAATCCATTACATGAATGTCTAGGGTGGTAGAGATTAAAATCCATTACATGAATGTGTAGGGTGGTAGAGATTAAAATCCATTACATGAATGTGTAGGGTGGTAGAGATTAAAATCCATTACATGAATGTGTAGGGTGGTAGAGATTAAATCCATTACATGAATGTCTAGGGTGGTAGAGATTAAAATCCATTACATGAATGTGTAGGGTGGTAGAGATTAAAATCCATTACATGAATGTGTAGGGTGGTAGAGATTAAATCCATTACATGAATGTCTAGGGTGGTAGAGATTAAAATCCATTACATGAATGTGTAGGGTGGTAGAGATTAAAATCCATTACATGAATGTGTAGGGTGGTAGAGATTAAATCCATTACATGAATGTCTAGGGTGGTAGAGATTAAAATCCATTACATGAATGTGTAGGGTGGTAGAGATTAAAATCCATTACATGAATGTGTAGGGTGGTAGAGATTAAATCCATTACATGAATGTGTAGGGTGGTAGAGATTAAAATCCATTACATGAATGTGTAGGGTGGTAGAGATTAAAATCCATTACATGAATGTGTAGGGTGGTAGAGATTAAATCCATTACATGAATGTGTAGAGTGGTAGAGATTAAATCCATTACATGAATGTGTTGGTTGGTAGAGATTAAAATCAATTACATGAATGTTTAGGGTGGTAGAGATTAAAATCCATTACATGAATATTTGTGTTGGACAGTTGAGATTAAAATCCATTACATGAATATTTGTGTTGGACAGTTGAGATTAAAATCCACTAGATGAATATTTGTGCTGCACAGTGATTGAAATCCATTACATGAATATTTGTGTAGGGCAATATTTGTGAAGATTTAAAATCCATTACTTGAATATTTGTATAGGACAATAGGGATTAAATTTTTATTCCATTAATTTGACACTTTCCTTCCTTAAGCATTTTAAAAGTAAATACTGAGGCATTGAGAAGTAAGTGTAAAGCTTTCATAGGTATCTCTTTATGAGGGAAGACATGGTAGCTCAACTGGTTCAGTGTCAGAGTTGAAGTTCAAGAATTGTGAGTTCAATACCTGCCCAGACCAGTGATTATCAGCTTCAAAAATTGTGTCACTTTGCTCCAATTTCCATAAAATTATATAACTTATAAAAATGTGTTTTAATGTGCTGTTAAAAACAACTAACCATTCAAAAAACCATTTCTATGAATAAATAAAGCCATACTATTATAGAACTGTTAAATTTCTGTAAACTTTTAAAAGCCACTTTATTTCTGTGACATTTATTCATCATTTGCTAACTGACAATACAAGATATTTATTTTTTTTATTCACATTGATAAAATTTCTAAATTTAAATGTAGACCAAAATATGCAAAAAACCTGAATAAGATCAAGTCTTAATCTTAATGACATTAAAATTAATCCACAAAATTAATACTGACCCCTCCTCTGTTGTTTGGACAGGATCATCTTCTTCATCTGTTGAAGATTCAGCACTATCTTCCTCATCCGAATTTACAACAGCCGATCTGCAAACAGAAGCCATATATAGATGACATATGATCTCAGTCCCAAGTTTATGAACTAAAAACTCATTTTATATACTTTTTATGCTAAAACTTGTTTTAATGGTAACATAAATAAATACTGACTATGGAATATTCCAAGCATCAAGGTACTCTGACTTTTAAATATCTTGTAAGGTTTAAGAGTTATGCTCTGTAAATGAAAACAGAAAAAAAACCCATTTATTTGAGCATGATGTACCCAGCATAAACCCAGATCTGATGTGCCAGATTGCCATTACATTATGTGATGGCAGCAGATCTTGGTTTAGGTTCGCAGTTAGAGGGCAGTTTTATCTGGGTAAATACAATATTTACATGGTGGCATTGGAATCAAAAGGGTGATGGTTTCAATCTGGCCACTAATAATCACTGGCTACCATGATGGGACAAAACAATTTACTCTACTTGTTATAGCATAATAAAACCTGTAAAGTATTACTGTCAAGCAGTCCCCTCTAAAAAAAGATTTATTGTTGTAAATATAGTCTCCTGATAATGGCCCAAAAGGATTTGTGCTAATAACAAAACAGTGTCAAGTAAAGTTCAAGTAAGCATTTGACTGACCAGCAATAATTAAATTTTTCATGATGTCCTTTTTATGCAGGCTGTTAACCCAGAAAAAGAAGACATCAATTGAAAAGGTGAAGAAGGACCTAAAGTACTTGATTTGGAAGTGATAGGTGCAATCAAAGAAATATAGCTGAAGAAAGCTGGAGTCAATGGCATTGTTCCTCAAAAATCCCAGAGATAAGGCCAACAAAAATTGTATAGCACTATAAAAGGACATGTATACACATGAGTGGCTGGAAGATATACAAGGTCAATAATATTCCCCTTGACAAAGAAAATTAAATGCATTAGAATGTGCAGATGGCAGAACAATAATCCTAATTATACTGCATACATCTAAAGTCCTGCTAAAAGGGCACAGACAAACTACAATATTGGCAAGACTGAGTTTGCATTCAGGCATGGTTGTGGTTCTTGAGAGTCTACAGCTGTGGTGAGAACCATATGTGAAAATACTCTAGAACACAAAGAGAAGCTTTTCATTTGTTTTGTGGACTCTGAAAAGGCTTTTGATAGAGCAAACTGGGTTAAACTGCTGGAGATACTGAAGATCAGAATTAACTGGAAAGACTGGAGACTCATTGATGTTCTCTACATGCAACAAGAATATGGAACATGGAGTCAGGCAGGGCTGTTTGTTATCACCCTTACTATTGTCTGTATAAGCAGAAATGATGAAGGTTGAGGTGATGTAAGAAGTAGAAGGAGTATGAGTCAGGGGACAACTGGTGAAGAATGTAAGTTCACCAAGGTATGGTTGCCAGTTCAGAAGATAAAATAAATCAACTAATGGACTCCATAAACAAGAACTGTAAGTAGTATGACAGCAAAAGAAACATGAAAAAGACCCATGTCATGAGACTATGTATAGAGGGAAACCAGCATCTCAATATCACAACTGATGGGGTGGCCAAGTTGAACTAGAGAGAAAGTTCAGATATCACAAATGTCTTATAATTATGGAAGATGCTAGGTGTGAAGATGAGGTGAAAACAAGAATTGGAATTCGCTCTGATACTGCAAAGATCAAAGGTAAATGGTGGAGAATGTAGTGTGAGACAACCCAGAAGGCATATCTCAAAATAACAAAGAGGAGTGATTCAATAAGGTCAAATATGGAGCAAAAGCCCTAACTTTATTTTAATTCTCATGAAAGAAAGGTCTTTCAATGAAAGACTGATGAGCTTTCTTAATAGTGAGAACAACCCACCTTAAAATGGTGATTGCCAAAAAAAACAGTAAACCTTATAAGGTAAGAAGAGATGATTCTGACCCCCTTTTCTCCTTTCCGAAAATAACAAAAAAAACCTTAATGACTTAACTTGATCATCTTCAGTACAGATACAAGTGAGACTGGATCTCATTTTGATCATCCTCAGTAGAGATAAAAGTTAGACTGGATCTCATCTTGATCATCTTCAGTACAGATAAAAGTAAGACTGGATCTCATCTTGATCATCCTCAGTACAAATAAAAGTGAGACTGGATCTCATCTTGATCATCCTCAGTACAGATAAGAGAGACTGGATCTCATCTTGATCATCTTCAGTACAGATAAAAGTTAGACTGGATCTCATCTTGATCATCCTCAGTACAAATAAAAGTGAGACTGGATCTCATCTTGATCATCTTCAGTACAGATAAAAGTGAGACTGGATCTCATCTTGATCATCCTCAGTACAAATAAAAGTGAAACTGGATCTCATCTTGATCATCTTCAGTACAGATAAGAGAGACTGGATCTCAATAGGAAATGGAGCTAATTCTTAGTGAGAAACCCAGGCTGACACCACCCCCAAATCATAATTATCTTTGAACCATAAATAACCCTTTTATGCTATCATGACATGAACCTTGCTCATTCTTGCTGATGTCAAGGACCACAGGAAAACAGTTTTAAGGGTAAGATTGCTGAAAGAAGCTTGACTCAAAGGTTCATAAGGTGTTTTTGACAATGCCCCCAAAACACAACAGATTCCATCTAGGCATTAGTGAGCATTATACCTGAAATGAGATCGGAAAGATGAGGGCCTAACCCTATGGCAGAACCTCTTAAGAACTTATATGGGATGCCATATGACCCGTAATTGTGGACATAGAACATTCTATTTCCTTTTTTCCTTAAAAGGGAAGAAAATTTTCCACTGTGTTTTGAAGAAGGCCAGCTAGGACTAATATGTTTCCTACTGTATTAATTGCAGATGATTCTCCACTTTGCATAGTAAACTTTGAAAAGAGATTGTCCCATAACTTGGGCAGTTTGCAACAATGTTTGAATCTGGTTCTGTGGACTGATCATTAGAGATGTGTGAGAGTGTAGAATCTGTGGACAGTTGCTGAGGAGAGACTTCCTGCAATGTTACAATAGGTCCCTCCTCTCTAGTAATCTACAGGGCTTGCATATCAATAGTATGAGTGGATAGTTGAACTATGACTGTTATGGTCATGATGGAGAACTATCTGGGTAAGCCATGTAGTGGAGATCCTGACTTGGTGGAGCACCTGCAGAATTAGGTTCAAAGAGGAAGGTGTATGCATACAGAAGATCCTACTTTTGACTGTTTTCTTTTCATCAAAAGGGTTCAAGGATCAATCCCTAACTGAGTGGGATCCTTTAGATCTGTAAGAACAATGATGTGTTCCTGCCCAACAGGGACATTAGTCTTTCCCAACACAGGAAGAGGGCCAGACAAGGAGGAATAGTTAACTTCTGTGTTGTGATTTTCTGTGAAGTCCCACACTTGGTCAGTCCAAAGTACATGCACAACCAATACACATCTAGCATACTGAGTGAATGTCGCACAACCAATACACACACCTAGCATACAGAGTAAATGTCTCACAACCAATACACACTTAGCATACAGAGTGAATGTCCCACAACCAACACACACACACCTAGCATACAGAGTGAATGTCCCACAACCAATATACACACTTAGCATACAGAGCACATGTTCCACAGGGTCTTCCAGTGCCATCACTTGCCCCCACCTTGTGACATAAGAAGCTGTGAAAAATCAAATTGTCCCCAAAACGTAAAATCTGAACCACAAAAAGGGCACACAGTATTTATCTAAGTACCAGGACTATGAATGGGAATACAATTTACTAAAGCACTGTTCTTTTCATTTTAGCCAAAAACAAATTAATGGGAGCAGGGAATAATTAGATGGGACTGGCACCTATAGTGCCAGAAAAGTAATGCAATGCAATAGTAGCAAGTAACACATTATGGCTTTTAAAATGTAACTGTTGAGTCTATTTTTCTCTGGAAACCATGATTTTAATTAGTGCTTAGAGTTGTATCTAATTTGCTTTAAAAAAATCTGAACAGGGCAGGCAGAAGTTTTTAAACAATAATTTTTTCCACCTTGATCTGATTGGTTCATTGGTTTCATTGGCATCTCTGAAAGGCTTTCTCTTCAACTTCATGAGGTTGATTTTAGTCTCTATTGTCATTTTAAACTTGCCACTGTAAGTGACATCAAGGTCAACCCAGAAACCAGTTTCATCTAGGTAGGGCTTGTTGGCACGGCGTATCACAGGTACTTCTGACCCAAGGTCAATTGCAGTCACTTTTAACTCTTCTATAATGAATGGGATCTGAAAAGATTCAATAGATTACAGAAATCTTCTGAGCTTAATGTGAAATTATTTCACAATAAACACAAGTTACATAGTAATTTATAATTTAAGATAACTGTACATTTCATGAGAATATATGCAATAGCTGACTTGTCCATGGACAACACTAATTCAAACATACTGGTACTGCATTCTTATGCAAACTAAGCTTGTTAAACAATATACAAAACAGCCAGTGAAAAATTGAAAATATTGCTGGAAAAATTAATTTATTTGCTACATGCCAAATGGTACATATAATAATAAAGGAAACAGTTTGGATTTTGTGCATTTTCATAAAAATCTTAGCAAATATAAACAACTAAGATATTTTAAACTCTGGAGAATAAATTATATTACTCACCTAAAATTACAAAGGTTTTACAGAATTCCATCTAAACAGTAGTGATGCATTTCATATGACTTTAAAACTCTTAACACTGTCAGTAATGCTGCCACCGTCACACCTGATATGTAATACATGTACTTATTCTTGCTATCTGCTTTAACATGTTTAAGCAGGTGCTACAACACTGTAAAAACTTGGATTACCAATAGAGGTTAATACTCTATTACAAAAATTCCCATCACTTACATGAATTTTTAGTAGTTTATTCTGCAGTTTTTCCTTCACCTTGTCAGCCCATGTTTGGTTCCTCAAGAAATCCCAGAAACACCGACCCAGCAAAGCATTCAGCCAGGCCAACTGAGGATCACAAATTATGCCACGTGGCATACTTAATGTCTCCTTCCCTTGAATTCCTTCCCTGTTCCCCAATTCCTTGCTACCACGGTTCACTGAATGGACTGGACTGGAGGAATGTGAATCTCGGCCATCCCTTGGCATAAGACGTCCCATGTATGTGGCAAAGTCAGTCAAATCTTGTTGGTTACTTATAAATGTTTCATTCTCTGTTGAAGGAGAGGGAGTACCAGAAGAAGTGGATTCCGAGGAATCTTGTTTGTATTTTGAAATACTGTCTAAGCTACAGGACCGCTTGTGATTCTGGATAGGTCTCGAGGAGAGAATTCTCTTGATTTCAAGAATATGATTTTTCAGGGGGCTTCCTCTTGCAGCAGCATCTAGTCGTCTGAACCAATCCTCTTTTTCTCGATTTGTTCGAGCAAATAAATATAATACACTAGATTCACAATTCTGTTCATCAATCAATTCAAATCCATGCTCAGAATCCGTTGATCCATTGGTTGCAAAATGATGAATAGTTTCTTTCCTTGCAAGAATGACACAAATTGGGTATTTTTTACTCCACAGTCTTTTCTTAACTAGGCCTGGGGGAAGCAGTAAAATTTTTGATCCTTTTAGACTGAAATATCTCTGATGTATGAACTGATGAGCTGGTTGTGTTTCATCCCACATGGCACGACGAGGAATGTTTACTTTTGGCCTCCTCAGTCGAAGATTTGTTCCATCCAGAAGCACATGAATAGAGTAGGTTTGATTAATTGAGTATGTATCAGGGTTGTAATCAGAAACCTCATTCAGCCATCCCTAAAATGTGAAAAGTAAGATCTTATTTCATGCCACCCATTTTCTTAGGATTTTACAAGTAAATTGGATTCATTGGACAATTCTAAGGATAGTCATCAATTAAAAAATGTGGTTTCCATGGTATTTGTTTTGTTGTGATAGACTTATTAACAGAGGTCTGTAGATATTTCTTTGATTAGCTTAATAGTGCTGTATACAGGACTTTGTAAAGAAAATAGGGGGGAAGGGTCCACTCTTTTTAGCAGTAAACATTTCAACATGATACACTGACCTAATTAAAGAGTTACTCATTATTATGTTTCTGCATCAAATGCTATTCTAAATAAGGACAGTTATTGTTGCCCAAGCAGAATTGAGTAATTTGCCTCAGTGCCAATTCATGAGCACACACTTAACCCTTTACCTCATACAAATGCCTTTTGTTGCCTTTTGGCACTTTACCAGATTCCCATACAAGCGCCTTTATTGCAACTCTATAAACAGCAGCCATTTTGAGTTGGTTTTTGTAGCACCACCTTCAGGGAAAAACCCCTATTAGATACTACATTCATTGGTGAGAATGACCATGTCATCACGTGGTCACTCTTTATACTCTGGTCGAAATATGCTGTTTACTGTAAGTTAGCTGTAACTCTCCAATCGACAAAATGGTGGTCTCTGATATTATTTAGTACTTGCTTGAGTAGAATCACAACTATGAAAGCTTCAAAAGCTTAGGTAATGACTCTGATACTGATGTAGGAAGCCATTAGTTTTTATAAATTATCAAATTCAGCTGATTTAGTGATGTAGACGCAGACAAAGAACTTATAAATTTTGAGAGTGAAAATTGATGCTATTGGAATAATATAATATTCCCAAAAGCCTAAATCAAGAACAAACTAAAATCAAGAACAAACTAAAATCAAGAACAAACTAAATATTGTGTTAAACCACAGAATGGCTACCGTGAGGGGCTTTAACAACATAAAGTCAGGAGTTAGAGTTATTACTGTACACGCGGCTTCACTTGATAATGAACGAGTTCTCTCAAGATTTTAAAGCACATACAAAATTATTTTGTGAAAAATAATTATACAGCTATAATGACCGTATTTTACTCTTAAATTTTTCTATACATAAAATATGTATACCAAAAACTTAAAATGTTTAAAATTGCTGTTAAACATAACATACACTTCATTACTTAACAGGCTTATGTGTAGTGGACTGCACTGTGTAACTTTGCTACATTCGTAGAAGGGCTAAAATGACATACACCCTATGAGGGAAAGGGTTAACACAATATATAAAAAACAGATTCTAAAGAGGCTGTGATGCAATTGCAATTCTAGAAATTCTCTGGACAAAAGCTATTGCATGCATGTATTGCTTTCATGTTTCATTGATGAAATATCACTTTTTTGGGCATTACTTAAAATTTAATTTTTGCATGAATATGTGTAAATTTAATTAAATTGTGTGGGAGTAATATATTACATTTCATGCCATCTTGTTTTGTAGTCTATGTTAAACTAAAATTTACAATGTCACAGGATATTTAGTAGCAAATTTACGTATCTAAAAGAATTTTGGAGTCACTGAAATTTGATTTAGTAGTCAGCATGAACTTACATCTTATTTTCAATTTTCCATTAAACTTCAGATTTTCATGCATTGGATTTATTAAGGAATTAGGATTTCAATTTTCATTATTTCTTTTTGGAATTTTGTTTTTGTTCATGTGTTTAAAACTTTTTTTGATGTCAATAGTGATTGAAAAAAAACTTTAGTAGTATGAAATCAATTGGTTTTTATGCTAAATATATTAACCAGTGTTTTTCTTTGGAAATATTGTTTAAATTAAACTTAGTTACACTAACTGTGGTGTGAGACCTGTGTTTTCTGAGTTTATACTGAACTGTGTTATTTTAATTGTGGAGTGAGACCTGTGTTTCTGTGGTACTCAGGTTTCAAACATGGCACAGGCACAGTTGAAAGGGTTAACACCCATTGGTTCAGGTTTTAAAAAAATACTTTGTCACTAAAACAGAGGGTGATAGACTAATTGCCTTTCATCCTCCTGGATGTCAGATCATTGACTTTGGAGAAATTGAGAATTGTCAAGGCAGTCCGATGTTCTCATTGCAATGAAAACAAGGATTCCAAATAGAATAGATCTTTGGAATCCAAAATGGAGGCAGGAATAATATAATATACTCAAAAGACTACAAAACCCCCATCATGGATAAAAATTTCATTGAAGTCAGGGGTTTTAAGCGGAAATAGAAAAGCTGACTCCATTCATAAGGGAGATAGAAGTTAGAAAAACGGACATCTTTGTGACCGGACTAACCCTGGAAATACATAGTGATGAACTTGTATCAAAAATCAAGAACAAGCTAAAGATTAATGTGTTAAACCACAGAATGGCTACGGTGAGGGGCTTTAACAGCATAAAGTCAGGAGTTAGGGTTATTATACTGTACAAAAAGATGATGCAAAGAGAAACCCCACCATTTTTATGAGATTGGTTTTCTACTAAAGACTTGGTACAGTGGGTGCGACTATGACAGAGTTTGCTCCAGGTGTAGACAGATTGGACACAAACTGAAGGACTGCCCAAACCCACAAGCTGTAATAACTTATGCAAACATCGTCAACCGAAACAATGAGAATTTAAATGAAATAGATCAAAAAGAGATACAGGCGCAGATACAAGAACAACAACTACAAAAAGAATAAACAACACATATAGATAAAACAGCCAACAAAAAATGGCCAGGACAAAGAGATTGTTGTGGTGTTTATAATTTTTAACATAGCTTTTAACAATTTTTCAGTCATATCGCTATGATGTCTGCAATGTGGCAGTTTATAGTGATGTCTAGCACTGGGGCATCATGCTACAGACATGTAGCATGATGTCCCTCCCAGTCACATTATCCTGACACCAGGCTGACCAGTCCTAACACTAACCTCTTAATGCTGAGCATCAAGTGAGGCAGCTGTTAGTACCATTTTTGTAAGTCTTTGGTATGACTCGACTAGGGATCAAACCCACGACCTCCCGCATCCGAGGCAGATGCTCTATCTAACCAATAGACCACCAGAGCAATTCGAAAGAGATTGGAAAAGAGCAAGAAATGGAAGACAAAGAGAAAATCCAGAAAAATCACAGTCAATAATGCCCAAAGAGATGATGCAGGAGAAAAATATGAAAACAGTTCAGAACAGGGTTTGATGAGGGGACAAGAATGGGAGAACTACCTGTGTCAAAATATCATGAGTCTATCTCATGCTCTGGAAGAAGACTTCCTCAAGAAGAACTTGAAATGGACCAAGAAGTAGATGGACTAACGAATGACATATTAGACTTGAAATGGACCAAGAAGTAGATGGACTAACGAATGACATATTAGACTTGAAATGGACCAAGCAGTAGATGGACTAACGAATGACATAGTAGACTTGAAATGGACCAAGAAGTAGATGGACTAATGAATGACATATTAGACTTGAAATGGACCAAGAAGTAGATGGACTAATGAATGACATATTAGACTTGAAATGGACCAAGAAGTAGATGGACTAATGAATGACATATTAGACTTGAAATGGACCAAGAAGTAGATTGACTAACAAATGACATATTTGGCATATAACCTATTACTCCTACCAAAAAGAATGAAAAGAAGTCACATCTTTGACAAACATCCTTTGATAAGAGCGATATAGTAACAAAAGGACAAAAAGAAAAAAAAAGAAAAAAAAGAAAGATAATGAGGATGAAAGTGACAACAAAGCAAACAAAATTATTAGTGAAGTTAAAGAACAAGACTAAAAAAAGAATTAGAAAATGAAACTAAAGAAAAGACAGACTTGGACTTGTACAATGAAACTGGAGAATGGAAGACCTGGCAACGAACAGTGGACAAGAGACAACAAACCAAGAAAATTAAATGGCTTCAGATAATACATATACAAATGCTGAAAGCACAAATAATTTAACATCTATGAAAGAGGGGGAACCCCAGGCTTCCCCAACTCTACAAATCTCATAAACAAATGTAAAGTAACTTTTCTTTATTTTAAGATAATCATTTATACATTTTTACAGAACTATTAATCAAATATTTAATTTTAGAAATGGAAGGTCAAAATTGGTGACCTTGCAGGAAAAGAGAGGAAAAAACCTCCACATAGTATCAATAAATACAAATGGGATAAATGAGGAGAAAATTTTAAAACTGTGTGGAAAAGAACTGACATAATTATGATTCAAGAAACACACAATGGATTTACAAAATAATTAATATCTCTATTAGAAGAAAAAATAAATTGAATAGTGATTCTGAGTAATTCTAAATTTGATGATAAAAAGGGTGAGGTGGCGACATTAATAAAAAATGATAGAGGTATAATTTGGGAGAAGATGGAGGGGAAGGAGATTATTACATTGTGGAGAAAATGCATCTAATTAATGTTTATTTTCCAGTTAATAAATATAAAAAACACAACTTTGGTTTGTTAGTGACTAAGGTTGGTACTACTGGCTATTCGATTTATTAGTGACTTAGGCTGGTAGTACTAGATTTATCTGGTACTACTAGCCATATGGTTTGTTAGTGACTAAGGTTGGTACTACTGGTTATGTGTTTTTTTAGTGACAGGTTGGTAGTACTAGATATATAATTTATCAGTGACTAAGGCTGGTACTACTAGCCATATGGTTTGTTAGTGATTAAGGTTGGTTCTACTGGTTATGCATTTTTTTAGTGATTTAGGTTGGTAGTACTAGATCATAATGCTGTGGATCTATGATGGACAAATTAGCTTACAAGCTATTCTTACCCAGCAATCATTCTGTTTTGAATATTTTCAAACGTTTTAGTGTTATATGTCAAATTTTGAAGATTTAGTGAAACTTGAGGTTAAATAAATTGTGCTTCTAAGTTAACAAAGTCAATCCAGAAAGGTTCACTGATTATTTCATTATTTCATCTCTGAACACTTAAATGGGGTTATGCTTCAGTAGCAGCTGACCGGGTCAATTTTGCTGGTAGTGATGAGCACTTGATAGAACCCAACAGTAACTGTTCAAAAAGGGGCACATGTCAATCAATTGATTCTTCATGGGAAGCTAATTGCAGCAAATTTTAGGCTTGTGAAGTCTGATGTTAAACATTTTTTTCTGGATGGAAATTATATGAACAGTTATTTCTGAATGGTTAGGGGAATTAAGGGAATATACTTTGGAAAACAATTTAGGGCTACAAGTCTTGCAAAAATTCTTCAGTAAGATTTTTCCTTGAAAGAAGGCTAACACCGACTCTGGAGAAACCTAGTGAGTAGTGTTTCTTCATAAAAAGGGAACTCATAGAGAAGGGCAAGACAGATGCTTTTTAAAAAAGGACAGGCTTTAGGCTAGGACACTTTGTTTGGAAAGAAACAGTGAATGGATGGATGGATGGAGGGAGGGAGTGAGGAAGGGAGGGAGGGAGGGAGAGAGAGAGAAAGAGGAAGAGATATGAAAAGTGGATTGTGACTAAATTCTGCCATTGTAAATTAGTTGGCTAATTAAGTGAAATTTGGCTAAACATTAAATATTGGAAAGTAAATTGGTTATGTATTAATTGAATACATTTAATTTTTGTTGAATGGAAGTGATTTTCTTTTGTTTATATGTTAATTGATTAAAGTTTTCTTTTTATTTATTGAAGAGGCTCATTGTTATTTCTTTTGATAATTTGCTCAGCTGTCTGTAACATTCCGTATATCCATCCACAATGGGGAATAACACCATGGAGATCATTCCCTATCTAATGCTGCTGAAATCACCCTGTTACATAGGGGATACTATAAATGACAAACTAATCCTTTTATTACTTTAAGTTTTTTTTGTAATGTGCAGGAAAAGTGTAATACATATAGAGCAGGCAAGAACCAATTGGTTGAAAAAAGTGTAATTATTAAACCAAAAGTGAAATCATATGTGTGTGTGTGTGTGTATATATATATATATATATATATATATATATATATATATATATATATATATATATATATATATATATACATACACACACCACACACACACAGGGTTTGTGACATGTAAACCAATGGTCAGAGATTCAATACCTCCCCAGGCCAGCTCAGATCAGTCCCCTCAGTTTGTCCTTTAAAAGCTCCCATTTCCTCTCCTCCTCTGTATGATGTAGCTATTACTCTCTTAAAAATGATGTTATCCATCACAATTCAAAGTCAATAGGAAACTTACCAGAAAGAGTACAAGCCCATACATTCTTTTTTACAGCTAAACTTTACAGTGTAATGTGTGTATTCCATTCCATGTCACTACTAAACCATGTATAAAATTTACCCATTGATGAACTTGATGACCTCATTGCACTTTATTTTTAATAATTTTCACATGGAAGAATTGGAAAAAAATGTTGATGAATTTCAGGACAAAAAAAGATTCATTGCGATGTAATGTCACAAAGACCTAATGTTTTTCATGAGACTCATTTTGACGTAGTCAGAAGTGAAGTACAATTTTTGCACATACCTTGTAAACTCCATCTTCTGATTTTGGTTCTCTTAGCTCTGGGGCAGGCAGAGGAGGCAGGTCCTCAAAAGTGACTTCTGGGATTGTCACCATGGGTGGGGTAGGCTGAATCAACCATAAGTAGACTAACCAGCCCAATGATGCTAGCACCAGTCCTATTATCATACCATTTAGGAAGGAGGGCAGCGGAAGAACTATATACAGGAAGGTTACAAGCCCTCCAGCTACAAGTCGACGAACAGGAAGATGATTAGCATTCAATTTACCAAAAGCAGCTTGGGAAGGTGACACTTCATTTCCATTATATGTTGATTCTTCCCCTTTTTTGACAGTTCTAGGATGTGATTCAATGGATGTAATTTCTCCTTTATGGTACTTGTTTACTGAAGCAGACATAGCCACCTTTGGCAATGATGTAGGTTTTATTTTTTCTTCCTTACTAAATGGCTGTCTTTTCCTTACATAGGAATCCTGAGGAAGATTAGGACTTCCTGTAAAGTCTTCGACTGGTTCTACTGAATAATACTCATCGATACTCTGTAAATCCTTAAATTCAAAACACAGGTCCCCTGGACAACTTACAGTTTCTGCATCTGCAGTTTTATCTGGGATCACAGTGTCACCTAATGTTCTTGCTTTCTGTTCTTCTGGGTTACAAATGGAATTAGATGAACTCTCCTTCTTCAATTCTCGCAAAGGTGATGAACTTTCCTTCTTTGAATGGTCTGATGAAAATTCATCAATTTTTTTTGATATGGTATCCTGTATTTTCTCTTTGAAATCAGTAAATGTTCGTTCCCATTTAGACTTTAGTGGGGACTGTTCAACATCTGTTGCTTTTGCATCTGTTAGATGACTAGTTTTATTATCAATGCTGCTGATGGCAGCTGTATGCTCTTTTTTCTTGGTCACTGTTGTTGCAGAGATGGTGAGGTCTTCCTGTTCCTCCACCTCCTCCTCAAGTGATCTGAAACTGAAGGCTTTTTCTGTCAGCCGTGGTGCTGGGGGGCGGGGTGGTGGATTTGGATTTTTTTTTACACTCATCTTGAATTTTCTTTTCTTATATCTTCATTTCTATCAAAGAATCAAAAAAATGTTAAGCATCCTTGTTCCAAGTAATAAGTGTTGCATGTAACTGATGCATAAATTTGCAGTAACTTTGTCAAAAATTTAAATGCCCAAAATGTATACACAGAAACAAAACTGATGTGTTCTGCTTGGAAAATTATCATTAGTATTATATCTGTCAAAATTTCAACAAAGTTTTCTGGTTATGTGAACATATTGGGTATTTTTTAAAAAATCAGCAAGATCATTAAATTAACTTTAATTTGATGGAATTTTTTAAACACCTAAGAAATAACCTACTACTTTGAAAAAAAAGTATCCTAACATATAACATAATGAGAAAGCTCATACATGTTCGAAAATAAATTCATCCATATCTTCCCTAAAATATAATCAACACAAAATTACAAACTTATAACAACATCTTTGAAAATAAGTAAATCAATTGATTTTATTTCATTCTCTGATCTTTGGCTATTATTCTAAAGATTAAATTTAATCAACATCCATTACATGTAAAACCTGAAATATTTGTTAAGACCGAAGACGATGGTTTTAAACAGAACTATAAATTCTGTTACATATATCCACAGAATATCAACATAAACTAAAATCTACAAACATCCACTTCAGATATTACTTTCAACTCTTTCAAAAACAAGTAATGAATGATTTTAATTCAAATATTGCAATAAATAAACAAAAGGTTGAGCATACGTTTAGCAAAAAGGTTTTATTGTACCATCAAAGCATGTAGTTGCTGGCAAGTCCAAATTGGTTGATTATATATAAGCACTCGATCATTGACCTTGCAAATCTCTCTGTGCTTTTGTTTTGTTTCAACCATCATTCATCTCGCAAATCTCTCAATGTGCTTGTTCAACAGTACCAAGTTTTCATCATACAAATCTCTGAATGAGTTTGTTTTGTTTCCACAATACTCAGTCATTCATCTTGAAAGTCTCCCAATGATTTTGTTTTACTTAAAAAGTACACCTAACTCACTTCAAACAACAATTATGATAAATTTCTAAAATCATCTGCAAATTTAAAATCTTGTTATAGGTCTATGACCCATATGTATTGAAGCAATGACAGTGTGTTGGTATGTAATGTTATCATAAAGTATGAGAAATAAGAGTCTAGTGGTCAAAAAGAATTTCAAGGAATTCAAGATAAATCTGTTCCTTCATTGCAACTACTGACTACAAAAACCATCTCTGATATTCTTGAGAACCTTGAACTTGGCCAATTAATATGTGTCCTTATTTTAGTGAGAACCTTGAACATACAAAACTTGGCCAATTAAATTTGTTCTTTTTTTAGTGAGAACCTTGAACATACAAAACTTGGCCAATTAAATTTGTCCTTTTTTTAGTGAGAACCTTGAACATACAAAACTTGGCCAATTAAATTTGTCCTTATTTTAGTGAGAACCTTGAACATACAAAACTTGGCCAATTAAATTTGTCCTTATTTTAGTGAGAACCTTGAACAAACAAAACTTGGACACTTAAATTTGTCCTTATTTTAGTGAGAACCTTGAACATACAAAACTTGGCCAATTAAATTTGTCCTTATTTTAGTGAGAACCTTGAACAAACAAAACTTGGACACTTAAATTTGTCATTATTGTAGTGTTCTCAAGTTACCTGTACATGCAGTATAGAATTCTTTGTGATGGCCTTTGACCTTGAAACTGAAATTATGGATAACTGAACCTCAGACAATATCAAGATATAACCCCATTCAGAATTTTATTAAAAAGTTATTTAAGTGGTATCCTTCAATATATTTATCCACAAAATGAGTTAAATGATAAAAAATCCTTCAAGCTGGTTTCTTTTATCCAGCCCACATGCCAACATTGTTATGATCACAAGTAGTAATAATATTTTCAAGATGGCCACTGGAGTGACCATCTGAGATGTTAGATCAATACCATTTTCATTTGGGGGAACTAGACTCCATAAAATGCATTTTAGAGAAAACTATTTCAATATGACTATGCATTGCCGAATAATAGTAGTAAAAGGATTTTCTAGACGGTCACATTTTTCACTTATGACCAACTCTGTTTGGGAAAAATGTCTGAAAAATTTCATGGAAGTTCTTTACGGAGCAGTATTGATAATGATTTTGCCCTAATGGACACTGGATGGTGGGCAGAATTGATAATGATTTTGTTCTAATGGACACCGGATGGTGGGCAATATTAATAATGATTTTGCCCTAATGGACATCGGATGGTGGACCCTCAGAGAAGCCATCAGATAAGATCATCTGGCCTAGGATTTATAGAGCTAATTAGTACATCACAGTTCTGTGAAGGCAGATCATGTCTCTTCATTCTCTATAAAACCAAGTGTGCTGACTGTACAAAGTGTCAAAATCAAAAGATTCTGTCTTAATAAGTAATACACATACCAGTAACAGTATTCTCCACTTGGTAATCAGTGACCTATTTCCTCAAATAAATACCAGACATTACCTCTTGCCAATTGCCTGCCTTGATTATATCCTATAAAAATCTGCCCTGTCTCTCTTATCAACTTGGTGCCATCTGAAAAAGGCATTACTGCCTCATAAAATAGCTGAATGTTTAACACACAACAACAAAATATCTAAGATAAGTTTCAAAAATCAATATTCAACCACTGTCAACATACATTATGTGTGTACATGTGTGTAACATATTAGCAGGCATTCTTAAATTAACTTCTGGAAGATATTGAAGACCAAGACTTTTACAGTGGAAAAATGAATTTAGATATTTAGAATCTAAAAACTAAAATAAAAAATATATTTAAAAAAAGAATTATTTAAACTGATGCATAAATATACTATATCAATAACATAGATTCCAGAAACAATATTGTTAAGCTAATTAAACTATGTCATCTACATTATGTAAATCAACTAAAGTAATCCCTCATTTTAACATCATCCAAAGAAGTGATAAAATATACTGCCAACAGTGATAAGGTATAGGATACATACAATATTATTATAACTCAATGGTATTGGATCCATGCCATACATGTCTTATCACAGAAACTGTATTAAGGACTTTTAACAAAGGAGTCTAGTATATGTAACAAGCTTTAATAGTTATATTGCAATCAATGCTAAACAATGTTTTATAATTTTTTTTGTGATAACTGTTTTATTTGTAATCTCAGAGAAAAGTGCTGGTAAAAAAGTTTATCAAGGGTGATTGCTCTTGGTAAAACATTTCTTTATATTACCGATCAGAACTTTCTTGTAATTCAAAACCATAGACCATTTCCAATGCCATCATCATGTTGAATAAATTGTTTATTCTTGTGACATGACTGCATGTGAGAACATTAATATAATAACCATGCTGGGTCAAGGTCATCCAATCATGTCATGGGTTTATTTTTGTTAATGACTGCTAATAAATAGGATACAAAATCTAGAAGATTATTCATAAAATATTATAATATTACTAATAATAATATTATATTTTATCTTTTGATGGAAATTTTTCACAAATCGTGAAATGAATTTAACTACCATTATGACAATGAAAAAAGAATTCAGCAGTGTATCACAGACAGGTTTTTGAACTGATAATTAGACAAGATATTACTCTATTTTGAGAAAAAGGGAAATATTCTTAATATAGGAGAGATTTAATGAAGAAACAATAAAGTTTGAAAATACAAGGCACAATCTTCATGCATTTGTTGAATTTTCTACACAATTTATTTAGAAACAAGCATGAATCCAACAAGCACACATCATAAAACAAACCATGTTATTGCTAAACAAAAACAATTCTCAGACAAGATATCTCAAATAGTATTAATCTGACAAAACTCAATCATAAAAGAGGCACAACTCTTTGATCACAGACGCATACCAAATTTAATGAAGATCTCTCAAACGGTTGAGGTGATATTAATCAGAGAAGTGTAATGGAGCAAAAACACCCAAATAAATTCAGTTTGTAATAAAATTTTTTTACTATACATAAAGTATAGTCATTATGCACTGTACACCAGGAGTGAACAATATGTCGACCTCGATTGACTGGTTGTTACTAGATTGCATAGCATTAAAAAATAGATGTAGGCCTATATATGTTCTGCATTTTATGGTAGATCATTTTATCTTGGTCATTTTATAAGTAATTCGCATGCTGAAAAAGTGTGTACACAGCTGCTGTACACAATGTCTAGTCATGAAACAACATACAAAATGTCTAGTCATCTCACACAGTACACAATATTGAATCATGACACAATGTAGACAATGTCTAGTCATTACACAATGTAGACAATGTCTAGTCATGACACAATGTACACAATGTCTAATCATGACACAATGTACAAAATATCTAGTCATGACACACAGTACACAATGTCTAGTCATGACACAATGTACACAATGTCTAGTCAAATACACTGCATACAATGTCTTGTCATTATACACTGTATACAATATCTAGTCATTACACACAATACACAATGTCTAGTCATGACACAATGTCTAGTCAAATACACTGTATACAATATCTAGTCATTATACACTGTATACAATATCTAGTCAAAATGTGACATATACAAAGCTTCTTTAAAAGATATTAAGAAAATAAATGTGTCACTGATATGTGAGCAGATTCCAGCTGCAAAAGACATAACATGTCATTAACTTCCATACACATGGTCAAATAATTAAGACAGAGGCAATAGCAAAAAAAATTTTGTAACCAGAAAGCATGTGTATCACTGTATTTGGATAGAGTTTGCTTTCGAGTGAGGCCCAGTCTGATTTTATTCTAAGCACCTAAAGAATTACAAAAAATCTTTACTGTCTGAAAGAGTGATGGTCAAAACTGGTATATGGCTGGGCAAATTAACTCGTAATATAATGAAGGCACTAAGTGTAGGAAATGGAATGTAAATATAAAGCTTGTGGATGGTCAATAATAATAAGCATTAGTCATGGAATGATGTAGCAATTACATTCTGGACATCTACTCTGTTTAAACTGCATGTAATAAATGATGGTACAAGATTCAATAAACTTCCTTTTATTCTCCAGTCTATATACTTAACAGACCTGTCTCATTTCACCACTTTAAAAAATAATGAAAGCATGATTTTTAAATTATAATGTGCCAAACAGTGAAGTAAACATGAATGATTTTGTATACTGACTATGCTTTTACTGTTACACAAATCTACATGACTTACATTAGAGATAGGTGCCATTTATTTGCAAAACACCTGGAACAGAATTCTTTTGAGTTATGTCATTAACATTTACTACAGTCACCTTGAAATTGCTGATTGATCAAAAATATGTGACCAAAAAATTTTTCATAATCAGGATATTTAACTGAACAGAATGCCTGCCAGGAAGTTTCATCTGCCAGCATAATAATTATAGAGAGAAGCCTACTCACCCACTACCTCTGTCTACATTCCGACCTTAATGTTTGTAAATCCTGTATACTTACAAATATAACAATTAATATATAACTGTTAACAAGTCAAAACAAATATTTATTTAATATCTTTTGAAATCTAGCAAGCATTTATATTATCCTATCTCTGTAAGATAACATGATACTGGCCTTGACTAGAAGAAGGAAGGGATGGACTTCTATAATATATCATGACTGTAAATAAGAAGGAAGGGATGGACTTTGATAATATATAATGACTATAAGAAGGGATGGACTTCTATAATATATCATGACTATAAGGAAGGGATAGACTTCAATAATATATCATGACTATAAGGAAAGGATGGACTTCAATAATATATCATAACTATAAGGAAGGGATGGACTTCAATAATATATCATAACTATAAGGAAGGGATGGACTTCAATAATATATCATAACTATAAGGAAGGGATAGACTTCAATAATATATCATGACTATAAGGAAGGGATAGACTTCAATAATATATCATGACTATAAGGAAGGGATAGACTTCAATAATATATCATGACTATAAGGAAGGGATAGACTTCAATAATATATCATGACTATAAGGAAGGGATAGACTTCAATAATATATCATAACTATAAGGAAGGGATGGACTTCAATAATATATCATGACTATAAGGAAGGGATAGACTTCAATAATATATCATAACTATAAGGAAGGGATGGACTTCAATAATATATCATGACTATAAGGAAGGGATAGACTTCAATAATATATCATGACTATAAGAAGGAAGGGATAGACTTCAATAATATATCATGAAATAAGTATTGAAATCCAAATGAAACTGTAGGCATTCATAAAGAGGTACTATGGCAAGTTCTCTGAAAGGAAAACTTACATAAGAAAAGTATTATTAACTGAACCTGACTCCATCATCTCCAGACACGTTATTTTAGTCTACATGACTTTTACTGGCCGTAAAGAGATATGTCTTTCTTGTCTCAATGCAACCCATCAAGAATGTCTTGTTCTAGTTGTGGATATAACTTGGAGTTATTCTATGGAAACCATTTACCGCCTTGACATCTCTCTGACCCTGACCTTTGGTCTTCTAAAACCAAAAAGTAGTAAGTGTCTTGTCTCAAATTCAAGTGATCTACAAAGTTTAGTCTAGGCATGTGGTACAGAAGTATTTTGTGGAAAAACTGTACTACTTTTAGTCTGTGACCATAACCATTCGTTTTCTGATCCCAATCAGTGTCTTTTTTTAAAATCTCAGATGCAATCTGTTTACAAAGTCCGGTGATGGTATGTGATATTGAAATCAAGTTCAAAGTTTGAAAGAAGCTTTCTGTTTTTCAATCTCCATAACTTTGTCCTTTTGAGACTAAAAAAAAGGGGAATCCTTCCATGCTCAAAATACAAAGTAACTTACCAAGTATGGAAATGGAAGACAGTGGAAAATACAAAGTAACTTACAAAGTATGGAAACGGAAGACAGTGGAAAACTCAAGTTTATGTGCAAAATTAAATTTGCAACTGATAGCAGGACAGAAAACATAGTATTCTCTGACTTATGACAGGGTTATAAAATTGAAAGGAAAACCAAATGTATACATAGTTAATTATGACTATGTGATGAGCTGCAAGACGCTGACAGAGATCTGATATAAATATAATACATGTATGTACCTAATATTCATGACCATATTCACAATGAGTTACCTTGAGCTACCACTGTTTAAATTATATAGTTCAGTCTTGATTATCTGCATATCTATTAACCAAACTTAATGTTGTGCACCAACATGGAGTATTCACTATACATGATAAATACATGTACATAAGCAGAGCTTACTGATGATAAACCTATCACTGCCAATAAGCCTCCAGCCAACTTCCTTAAATGTATCTTGGTCAGATAAATAAGTCCACCACTTACTTTTTAAAAACTTTTATTACCTTGCCTCCAAAGGCTTATCACTGGAGAAAAATTGTAATAAATTCTTGATTGTTCAAACAATAAATACATTACCTGCTAAGTTCTATTAACTGTGAAAGGAGTGGGTACTGACACTTTCATCCATGTTAAGCTCCTTACTCAATACATGTACTGCAATTGTTCATCAGAATTAAAATCAGCTTGATTTATGTTTGAAAGAGTGTGTGTGTGTGTGTGTGAGAGAGAGAGAGAGAGAAAGAGAGAGAGAGAGAGAGAGAGAGAGAGAGAGAGAGAGAGAGAGAGAGAGAGAGAGAGAGAGAGAGAGAGAGAGAGAGAGAGAGAGATCTTAATGACTAAAATGAATGTCATCACAGAAAGAAAAACCTCTGACAACCATGTGACCTGAACATGAAAACTAATGATTCATCATCCTATTGATTGTAACCTTCACTGAAATGCATGCAATTGGTTTTGTCTGCAATCAAGCAGAATGACTCCAACCTCACCATATTAAAGACATGGCAACTGAATATGGCTGCAAGAAGCATGTACAACAGTATTTGTATCTGACCTATTTTTTCTACATACTGTATGTACTCTAAGTAAAACTATAATTTTATACAAAAAGAAAGGCTCTAGTAACCTCTTTCAACTGAAACTATGTAAAATAAATATTCTTAAAAAAAATACAAGCAGACCTTTCCTCATACACTTTTTAAAACAAATTTGATCCTGTTTAATGCTGTTTACATTATGTTGCTGTGACACAGATTTGGTAGGTAAAGTTCAGATACAGTCTAATCCTGGTGATCCAATCTTTGTTTAATCCAAATCTGTTATAATCAAATTAGTACACTAAACACACAATTTTATAGGTTTTCACTTTGTTTTAATATGGCTGATTTGAGTCATATTAATGACTATTCTGTACCAAAAAAAACATTCATAATTCTGTTGCTGGACACTTGAATCATTCTAACAAATAAGACCTCCACTGGATTTACAAGCTATGGACACTTGAATCATCTTGACTAATGAAGCCTCTCCTTGGATCTTTAAGCTCTGGACACATCATCATCCTGACTTACTTAAGTCTTCACTGGAACTACAAGCTATGGACACATGGATCATCCTGACTTACTTAAGTCTTCACTGGAACTACAAGCTATGGACACATGGATCATTCTTACTTAAGTCTTCACTGGAACTACAAGCTATAGACACATGGATCATTCTGACTTACTTAAGTCTTCACTGGAACTACAAGCTATGGACACTTGGATTCTTTTCTGGATCAACAAGCTACAGGCACCTGGATCACTGGATCATACTGACTACTTAAGTAACCCCATGGATCTTCAAGCTACGGACAACTGATCAAGCTAATGAAGTCTCCCCCTGGTTATACTAGCTTTGGACACATGGATTATCCTGACTAATGAAGTTTCAACATGGACATACAAGCTTCTATTTAGTCTTACCAGTTTTTAGAAGGTCTTCTGTCTTCACTCATATCTACACATATATGTATATATGTAAATAAAATAAAAGAATGGTTTGGTGTTGTTTGTCAATGGCTTAGGGAGTACTGCCATGATGCATTTTTGGTGTACTATATGTAGCATGATGGTAACCTATGTTTAGCTGACACACTTCCAGTTTTATCAGTGAAAACAAACATCAAAGATATAGTCTCAAGGTTGATGGTTAGTTGACTGGCACTGATCAGCATTTCCAACACATCATTGGCTATATCATGCCTTACCCTAGAACACACTTTGGCAGCTGACCCGGAATGGCTAGAAAGGTACTGAACATGTAGCCCTTGGATTAGGAATCAAATGCTCCACCAAATGAGTTAACATGACTCCCTAACCAGCAGAAGATGCAGTTGTTGGAGAATACACAAGTTTCAGAGAACATGGCAGCTAAGCCTTTGAACCACATTATAATGATGAACTCTGGAACTCAAAGCATATCATGGTATAAATCTCATATATTTAGTAATATTATCCCTATCACATCATGGTATAAACCTCATACATTTAGTAACATTATCCCTACCACATCATGGTATAAACCACAAGAATTCAGTAATATTACTCCCTACCACATCATGGTATAAACCACAGGTATTCAGTAATATTATCCCTACCACATCATGGTATAAACCACAGGCATTCAGTAATATTATCCCTACCACATCATGGTATAAACCACAGGCATTCAGTAATATTACTCCCTACCACATCATGTTATAAACCTCATACATTTAGTAATATTATCCCTACCACATCATGGTATAAACCACAGGCATTCAGTAATATCACTCCCTACCACATCATGGTATAAACGACAGGCATTTAGTAATATTACTCCCTACCACATCATGGTATAAACCACAGGAATTCAGTAATATTACTCCCTACCACATCATGGTATAAACGACAGGCATTTAGTAATATTACTCCCTACCACATCATGGTATAAACCACAGGAATTCAGTAATATTATCCCTATCACATCATGGTATAAACCACAGGCATTCAGTAATATTATCCCTACCACATCATGGTATAAACCACAGGCATTCAGTAATATCACTCCCTACCACATCATGGTATAAACCACAGGCATTCAGTAATATTATCCCTACCACATCATGGTATAAACCACAGGCATTCAGTAATATTATCCCTACCACATCATGTTATAAACCACAGGCATTCAGTAATATTATCCCTACCACATCATGGTATAAACCACAGGTTTCAGTAATATTACTCCCTACCACATCATGGTATAAACCACAGGCATTCAGTAATATTATCCCTACCACATCATGGTATAAACCACAGGCATTCAGTAATATTACTCCCTACCACATCATGTTATAAACCTCATACATTTAGTAATATTATCCCTACCACATCATGGTATAAACCACAGGCATTCAGTAATATCACTCCCTACCACATCATGGTATAAACGACAGGCATTTAGTAATATTATTCTCTACCACATCATGGTATAAACCACAGGAATTCAGTAATATTACTCCCTACCACATCATGGTATAAACGACAGGCATTTAGTAATATTATTCTCTACCACATCATGGTATAAACCACAGGAATTCAGTAATATTACTCCCTACCACATCATGGTATAAACGACAGGCATTTAGTAATATTACTCCCTACCACATCATGGTATAAACCACAGGAATTCAGTAATATTATCCCTACCACATCATGGTATAAACCACAGGCATTCAGTAATATTATCCCTACCACATCATGGTATAAACCACAGGCATTCAGTAATATCACTCCCTACCACATCATGGTATAAACCACAGGCATTCAGTAATATTATCCCTACCACATCATGGTATAAACCACAGTAATTCAGTAATATTATCCCTACCACATCATGGTATAAACCACAGGTTTCAGTAATATTACTCCCTACCACATCATGGTATAAACCATAGGAATTCAGTAATATTACTCCCTACCACATCATGGTATAAACGACAGGCATTTAGTAATATTACGCCCTACCACATCATGGTATAAGCCACAGGCATTCCATAATATTATCCCTAATATATCAGGATATAAACCATATGCATTAAGTAATATTATCTCAAAGTTTCATTTACATGTAAAAACTGATTGACTTTCAAGAACTGTATTTCATCAATTTAATATCATAATAAAGTTCATAAGAATGCCACCAGTTGTTTCTTTATAAAGGAAATACAGGATCTTCAAGTAAGAAAATACAGGATTTTCAAGTAAAGAAATACAGGATCTTCAGATATGGAAATACCGGATCTTCAAGTAAGAAAATATAGGATCTTCAAGTAAGGTATTACAGTATCTTCAAGTAAGGAAATACAGGATCCTCAAGAACCATAACTCGTCAACTTAACATCATAATAAAGTTCATAAGAGTGCCACCAGTTGTTTCCTTATAAAGGAAGTACAGGATCTTCAAGCAAGGAAGTACAGGATCTTCAAGTAAGGAAATACAGGATTGTCAAGTAAGGTAATACAGGATTTTCAAGTAAGGTAATACAGGATTTTCAAGCAAAGAAATACAGGCTCTTCAAGTAAGGAAATACAGGATTGTCAAGTAAGGCAATACAGGATTTTCAAGCAAAGAAATACAGGATCTTTATGCAAGGAAATACAGGATCTTTATGCAACACAGAATCTTTAAGTAAGGAAATACAGGATCTTTTAGCAAGGAAATACAGGATCTTCTTCAAGCAAGGAAATCTAGGATCTTCAAGCAAAGAAATACAGAATCTTTAAGCAAGGAAATACAGGATCTTCTTCAAACAAGGATATCTAGGATCTTCAAGCAAGGTAATACAGGATCTTCTTCAAGCAAGGAAATCTAGGATCTCTAAGCAAAGAAATACAGGATCTTCTTCAAGCAAGGAAATCTAGGATCTTCAAGCAAGGAAATACAGGATCTTCAAGCAAGGAATACAGGATCTTCAAGCAAGGAAATACAGGCTCTTCAAGCAAAGAAATATAGGATCTTCAAGCAAGGAAATACAGAATCTTTAAGGAAGGAAATACAGGATCTTCAAGCAAGGAAATACCGGATCTTAAAGCAAGGAAATACAGAATCTTTAAGCATGGAAATACAGGATCTTCAAGCAAGAAAATACAGGATCTTTAAGCAAGGAAATATAGGATCTTCAAGCAAGGAAATACAGGATCTTTAAGCAAGGAAATATAGGATCTTCAAGCAAGGAAATCTAGGATCTTTAAGCAAGGAAATACAGAATCTTTAAGCAAGGAAATACAGGATCTTCAAGCAAGGAAATACAGGATCTTTAAGCAAGGAAATACAGGATCTTTAAGCAAGGAAATACAGGATCTTTAAGCAAGGAAATACAGGATCTTTAAGCAAGGAAATACAGGATCTTTAAGCAAGGAAATACAGGATCTTCAAGCAAGGAAATATAGGATCTTCAAGCAAGGAAATACAGGATCTTTAAGCAAGAAAATACAGGATCTTCAAGCAAGGAAATATAGGATCTTCAAGCAAGGAAATATAGGAACTTCAAGCAAGGAAGTACAGGATCTTCAAGCAAGGAAATATAGGATCTTCAAGCAAGGAAATACAGGATCTTTAAGCAAGAAAATACAGGATCTTTATGCAATAAAGGATCTTTAAGCAAGGAAATACCCGATCTTCAAGCAAGGAAGTACACGATCTTCAAGTAAGGAAATATAGGATCTTTAAGCAAGGAAATACAGGATCTTCAAGCAAGGAAATACATGATCTTCAAGCAAGGAAATACAGGATCTTCAAGCAAGGAAATACAGGATCTTCAAGCAAGAAAATACAGGATCTTTATGCAATACAGGATCTTTAAGCAAGGAAATACAGGATCTTCAAGCAAGGAAATACAGGATCTTTAAGCAAGGAAATACAGGATCTTCAAGCATGGAAATACAGGATCTCTAAGCAAGGAAATACATGATCTTCAAGCAAGGAAATACAGGATCTTCAAGCAAGGAAATACATGATCTTCAAGCAAGGAAATACAGGATCTTCAAGCAAGGAAATACAGGATCTTCAAGCAAGGAAATATATGATGTTATTTATATTAAAACTCATCCAAGATTTTGATAATATATGCAAGTTCAATAATAATCTGGTCAGAATATAGCTTACTGAGTAGTAAAGAGCCCAGCTAATGAAATACCTCATTAATGCTCGCAAATTTTATCAAAATCTGACTGGAACTAAAACATTTATACTGGCAATTAACTCAACCAATCACATGTCAGACTGCCTTATTAACAAGGGAAGAAGCCTTAAATCAAATAAATGAGATATCTTTATTATAAAAGCTTACTTACCAAGTTCTATCAAAATTGGATTCAAAATATATCTTGTGCAGTGGTAAAAATATTAGCTAGTTATTTATTATATACAAAACACCTGATTCATTTCAAAGGTAATAACGAACCCATCAAAACATACCTCATTTCATACATTTTAGAAAAGGCTATGAAACCACTGTAGTCCTACAATGAAAGAAATCAATGTCAACACCCAAAACATAAATTTGTAGGACTAGAAACCACTGCAAAGTATGAGAGTTAGAGTACACTGTACTACTTCAAGCGATATTTGTACACTGTACTACTTCAAGTGATGTTTGTAGGACTAGAAACCACTGCAAAGTATGAGAGTTAGAGTACACTGTACTACTTCAAGCGATATTTGTACACTGTACTACTTCAAGTGATGTTTGTACACTGTACTAGTTCAAGCAATGTTTGTACACTGTACTACTTCAAGTGATGTTTGTACACTGTACTAGCTCAAGTGATATTTCAGCATATGAGTATGGCCACAATTAAATCTGCTGAGAAATAGAGAAAACTCTTGCATTACAAAACCTATAATTTGCTTAGTTAACTTTTTATGATATTTTGGCATTATATGGGTCTACTTACCATGGTCATGGTTAATACATTAAGGTGTTAAGGTGTACTGAGGGTTTTTGTACCTCAATCAATCATGAACTTCTCTGAAATCACCAGTTTTTTATATTACAATCCTTCTTGCCAAAAGTATGGGATCCAATACTGAAAATTAAAATCTCAAATTTGATTTAAATTTAAGATTTTTACACCCATGTGAGCTAAAACATTTATCAACAGTCAAGTGTCCTGGAATACAAGAGTTCCATGTTAGATATAATCCTGTGTAAATGTACCTTTGGCACAAACATGGTTAAATCAGGTCTAATAAGCAGCAGACAGTTCCACCTTGATAACAGTCCCCTAATGACACATTATCATAGACAGAAATGTCTCCAAAGGCAATTGGCTGAGATGAACAGATTGTACCATACAGTATTGATCTCCCTTATCGTGTGACAATTGTGTGGCTTGACATTTGCTGATCAATGTAGAAATGTCACATGCAGCTGATGAATCGTTTACAGCAGCAGGAACCATCAGTAGCAAGTCTTTTGTTTTCAATTACATGTGAATGTTAGACAGATTATGAGTCAGAAACAGAAATGGCCAAATGGTTACAAAGAAGGAAAATGGATATGATTTACTAAAAAAACATTTTAACTTAGTTTTGTATGGGTTGTTACAATAAATCATGAGAATGTATGATATTAATTTCATCTTGATCAGGATTTGCAATACATCAAAGGCTGTAAATACTTATTATATAACTGTGAATGTACTGTTTTAATATGATTGCAAAAATTAATACAGATTTTTGAAATGGTTAAAGTGTGAATGTGTGTGTATGTGTGTGTGTGTGTGATTTTTGACATAGCTTTTAAAACATTTGAGTCATATCACTACCTGTCTTTAGTGTGACAGTTTATAGTATGTCTAGCATTGGGAAATCATGCAGCAGACACTCAATCCCATCATCCTAACACCAGGCTGACCATTCCTAACTCTTAATGCAACCACCTAAGTGAACCTTTGTCTTTGGTCTGACTTGGTCAGTGCTTGAATGTGCTACCTCCTGCAACTGAGGCAGATGCTCTAGCCACCAAGCTACGGAAGAGGTGCAGATGGAAAAAAGGCATAAGCTGTTGTTGTTCTGGGACGTAATGCCATTTTTTAGCACATGATACATGGCAGCCAGTATTAATGGTGGAGGAAAAAACCAGGAAATCTAATGAAAATAGCGAGTATTTTTATTTACATACTGATTTTTTAGGCAAATTCTTCATAAATATGCAAAAAAAATTGTAGGCAATGATTAAATGATGCATGGAACAGATTTTCTGTACAAATTTACTTGATTTCTGAAGTTTATGTACAATATTATATTTGCAGGGGGCCCCCGAGTGGCCAAGTGGTCTAAAAGCTATCCCCGTTACAGATCACTGCCATCTCACATTTGTCTGTGTGGGTTCGAATCTAAGATTCAGTGAATGTGGATATGTGAGAAAGCTTGCCAATAGTTTCTTGTAGGTCAATGGTTCTTTTTGCGGATTTCCATGTTTCTTCCTCCACTAATACTGGCCGCCATGTATAGCCAACTGTGTGCTGAAAAGTGGCAATAAGCCCCAAAACAACAATAAGCCCCAAAACAACAATAAGCCCCAAAACAACAATAAGCCCCAAAACAACAATAAGCCCCAAAACAACAATAAGCCCCAAAACAACAATATTTGCATACATACTTAAATTTTCAAAAGATGCTGATCTTCCATTTTGGAAATATAAACATAAAAAATTTCAATAATAAAACAAATTTCTATGTGCACAAAACTTTAGTCTACCAAAAATATAATTATTTTATTTGATCAACTGTTTATGAAAAATTAACGGGTATTGAAAATTACATGAATAATGATATCCAGTGTTTGAGCAGGACAATAACATGCAGTCTCTTGTATCCATCTTGGATTAGGAAATTTCTATTATTATGGTTCCTGACTGCAAGAATACAAATTGAAAAAAAAAACTGTCTAGATAGAAAAGACTTGTCTACATAAATTATATCTCCTGTCCATAATTTCTTTTTCATTTAAAGACTCCCAATGAATTCACCTAATCAACCAGTACTCTCCATTTTTAAAATGCTTAAGGTAGTACCCTATGGTCTAGCACTACTAATATTATACCATGTTCATTAAAATGCCAGATTATACCATGTTTCATTACAAATACCATATTACACCTTATTTGATTAAAATGCCATATTATATCATGTTCAATTACTATACCATATTATATAATGTTTGATTAAAATGATATATCATGTTCAATTACAATAACATATTATATGTTTGATTAAAATACCATATTATACCATGTTCAATTACAATAACATATTATATGTTTGATTAAAATGATATATTATATCATGTTCAATTACAATAAAATATAATATAATGTTTGATTAAAATACCATATTATACCATGTTCAATTACTATACCATATTATATAATGTTTGATTAAAATGCCATATTATACCATATTTGATTACTATACCATATTATATAATGTTTGATTAAAATGCCATATTATAACATGTTCAATTACTATACCATATTATATAATGTTTGATTAAAATGCCAGATTATACCATGTTCAATTACTATACCATATTATATAATGTTTGATTAAAATGCCAGATTATACCATGTTCAATTACTATACCATATTATATAATGTTCATTAAAATGCCATATTATACCATGTTTGATTACAATACCATATTATATGTTTGATTAAAATGCCATATTATACCATGGTCAATTAAAAAAAAATATTCAAAGAAGGAGGAAATAATAAAACTGCATGGACAGCATTGTAAGTAATTAACTCTACTAAGAATTAAAACAACAATCAACACATTCTTTAACAAAATTCAAATTGTTTCTCTTACCTAAACACAGAGCAGCTGAAGCCATTAGAAGGGTAATATATTAGATCAATCTGATAGAGTGTTGGTAATCCATCATTTAAAGCTAGGTCCATGTATATAAGAATTTTACATGAGCCCACAACTTATCAGTGTGAAAACTAGGACCATCTACAAGTGTGCCTTTATACACCTGTCAGATAACAGAAACAAGGAACTAAAGTGTGCCTAAAATCACTCACCTTGGAAGTTGACATATGTTAAGCTTAGTGAATGCAAATTCACACAGATACTGAAACTACAAAGGCAGGGGGGGGGGACCTGGACCACAGCTGCTACATTATCAGTTTCCCTGTGCTATATACATAGGTTCTCTTTCTCTCTATAAAAAACAGACAAGTCAGCTAGCTGAACATCCTGGGTACTTGGCTCCACCTCATGCCATTGAAACTGTTCATAGCCCTACCATTACAGTTCACAAGCTTACTTAACATTGGAGTGGACAAGTGGTTAAGATGCTGGACTCGTAACCAGAAGGTTGTGGGTTCTCACAATTTTTGAAAGCTTGCATCAAATCACAAATTGCTTATGGATTTCTTTGCTCTTGGCAAATAAATACAGGACAGGAGAGAACATTCAGTTAATTTTCAAAAATTATTTTTGATTAAAACCTAATCATACAAAATATACATTTGCATTAATTTGCAGGGAACTGGCACTGTCTGAATATATTACATGTTTTAATGCATAATAAGGCATGGCAATCATTGCATCTGTCAAACTGTCAATCAAATTTTAAATGCTGTCAAGTCTTGCAATAGTACCTTCAATCTAAATTTGAAAACTTGAAAATGGCTTTTATGAGAAACATCATTAAAGCAAGATCTTTTTTGCACACAGTTCAATGATCTATTTAAAGAAATTCTCAGTCATAGATACATGTATTGACATGCATCAAAATGCATTATAAGTAATAAATTTAACAGTGTGCATCAGCCACATATCAGTATTTTGATTTTCTAGGGCCACACTTGCATTATATATTTTTAATTTGGTAGGACTTCACTTGCATTATATACTTTTAATTTGGAAGGACCACACTTGCATTATATATTTTTAATTTGGGAGGACCACACTTGCATTATATATTTTTAATTTGGGAGGACAACACTTGCATTATATATTTTTAATTTGGTAGGACCATACTTGCATTACAGATTTTTGATTTGGTAGGACCACACTTGCATTACAGATTTTTGATTTGGTAGGACCACACTTGCATTACAGATTTTTGATTTGGTAGGACCACACTTGCATTATATATTTTTAATTTGGTAGGACCACACTTGCATTATATATTTTTAATTTGGGAGGACAACACTTGCATTATATATTTTTAATTTGGTAGGACCACACTTACATTACAGATTTTTGATTTGGTAGGACCACACTTGCATTACAGATTTTTGATTTGGTAGCACCACACTTGCATTACAGATTTTTGATTTGGGAAAACCACACTTGCATTACAGATTTTTGATTTGGTAGGAGCACACTTGCATTATATATTTTTAATTTGGTAGGACCACACTTGCATTACAGATTTTTGATTTGGTAGGACCACACTTGCATTACAGATTTTTGATTTGGGAGGACCACACTTACATTACAGATTTTTGATTTGGTAGGACCACACTTGCATTACAGATTTTTGCCTAAAACTGGAGTAGATCAGATAGATACAAAACAGTAATTTGGTTTAGTTGGGCTGGCACTACTGAGTTCATTAATAACAATAACCTCTTCAATCATATGATATTATACTTGGTATTTTATAACTCAATGATGGGAACCTCTAATGATCTTAAATGAGCTGCTAATACTTATTCACCCAGGCAAAGACTTTGAAAGCAACAAAAATGGTCAAAGTCCAAAAACTGAAAGACATACTTGCCAAAACAATACTGTATAAAGTTCTTGCTGGGCAGGAAGACAGGGATATATAGGTCTATGGAGATTAACTAGGAATTCATCCTTATAACCTTGGCTAGTACAGGTGTCTTCATCCTGAAGCATTCAGTCAGAATAAATACCTGTAATGGAAAATTATCAATGTTTGGCAAATTTAGCTCTTGTATCAAAATCTAGAAGATCTGGGAACAGAATATGAGTGTTTACTACCCTCTATACTGACACCTGCTAAAGGATGTATACATTTTCCCTTAGGGATGCTAAATTTGGTCTGGTAAAAGTCTGTGATTGAGGTTGAAAGTCCAAGCTGGTAACACTTTCTTTTTGTGGAAAGAACACATACAGAGTATGTAAAGTCCATTCAGACTTCTAAAGAATGGGCAAATTTGGCACTGAATGGGAGACTGAAAAGAAAAGGTAGGGCTTGCACTTGACAGGCAAGGGTGTGGCTCCCTAGGTAGAGGGAGGAGTCAACAAAATTTCATGAACCTTCTGGTAACCCCATTTAATCTAAGAAGTTTAATAATTATTTTTAAGTGGGTTTACTAACAAAGGATGGAAACCACCTTGGACTAACTCCAGAAAAGTGATAGCAAAGTAATAATAACAGAGAATGTAATACTGCTATTAAAAATGCCTCTTTAGTCAAGGGCATAAATTGGCAACCAATTTAAATTAGGTTCTAGTGATAGCCTTCATGTATGTATATATAATTATCCACAATATAAACATGTTATCACTTGTATTACACTAATTAGGAACCGCCATTTCAATTCCCTTGTTAATTAACATCATGTTTTCTCTTACAAGATTCCCTTTGATAATGGAAAGAAATCTTTTTATAGTGCTATTTATGTGTCTGGAAAACAAATGACATTTTACATTGATTTAAGGGACTCTGAGTGTGTGAGTGGACTAAGGTGCATGCCTTGAAAGATCACTGACCACTGTCCTTGTGGAATGAGTCCTCAGCTTGGTCACTGTGGGTATATGAGAAAGCTTGCCAGCAGCTCCCCATGGGATAGTGGTTCTTCCCAGGTTCTTCCTTCACTAAATAAACTGGCGTCCATGTATAACCTATGCACTTAAAAATGGAGTTAAACCCATATCAATAACATTTATTCCATCTTAATCGTGACAACATATTACAATATCAATAACTGGAAAATTTTAAATTATGCTCAAAGGTTGGACCTGAGCGAACCAAAGAACTAAAAGAAAATTAGCTGATTTTTGTTATTTTATCGACAGACCCTATTTTCTTGTTGTCCACCCTATATAAGTTTCCATCCATAACAAATATCCCCACCTCCAAAAAAAGGCTACACCAATTTACAAAATTCTGGATTTGCCATTGTTGTGACTGTGTGAGATTTCTATAAACAGGTAATCTTGTGTTGCAAGTCCTTTTAGCACTGCTGTGTACAACCAAATATAGCCTTGCATAGGTAATGTATACAACCAATTATAGCTTTGCATAGGTGATGTGTACAACCAATTATAGCCTTGCATAGGTAATGTGTACAACCAATAATAGCCTTGCATAGGTGATGTGTACAACCAATTATAGCCTTGCATAGGTGATGTGTACAACCAATTATAGCTTTGCATAGGTAATGTGTACAACCAATTATAGCCTTGCATAGGTGATGTGTACAACCAATTATAGCCTTGCATAGGTGATGTGTACAACCAATTATAGCCTTGCATGGGTAAAGTGTACAACGGTTATAGCCCTGCATGGGTAATGTTAATGATGCAGAAAAATTTGAAGTTAGTAAAATCAAAGATATGTGTGATAAGAAATAAAAGTTATTAATTAAATTTAATTGCCTTGAATGACAATGTTTAAACCATTTTTAATTACAGATGACATGGCTGACTCCAACGATTACTTATCAGTAGGTGTCAGTCAAGGTTTTTCCTAAGTGCAAGCCATTCACACAGTTTGGTTAAGGTGAACATGCATTTATTCAAAACCCATATTTCTTTAAATGAACTGACCTTTTATATTTTCATTGCAAAATCATTAGGCCATGTCCTGTCTTTAGTGCAATTCCTCCAAAAACATTATCATGAAAAAATAATTCCTTCCTTCGATGTGCATCTTTAATAATTGGTATTGTTTGTTAGTTCACTTAAAAATTAAATGTACACAATTATTTTGTACTTGATCAAATCCAAAATTATTGTATACTTGATCGTTACATTTATTTTGCAAACAACATAATACATAGCTAATATTTCCTGATAATAGATTAAATATTCATATCAATTTTATTAGTAAACATGTTTATTTAAATTTGATTTAATGATACTGACTTGATTCTGACCTTAGAAACTACCAGAATGAAAATTTCCAGTCTGTTGATAAGGTGTTTTCGGAAAATGGTAATTGCAAACTAGGCCAAGCAGAGGGGTATAAAATATTGTTTAGACTGGGATTATAAGGCAGAGGGGTATATAATCTTGTTTAGACTGGGATTATAAGGCAGAGGGGTATATAATCTTGTTTAGACTGGGATTATAAGGCAGAGGGGTATATAGTCTTGTTTAGACTGGGATTATAAGGCAGAGGGGTATATAATCTTGTTTAGACTGGGATTATAAGGCAGAGGGGTATATAATCTTGTTTAGACTGGGATTATAAGGCAGAGGGATATATAATCTTGTTTAGACTGGGATTATACATTCTTGCCTTAACATCAAAATCAGAATCATTCTTACAGTTGTGTTCAGTTTTTAATTTGGGTGGATTTATTTATTCACTGGTATTAAAGTGCTCAATAATAATATTCTTTAACTTAAACAATAATTCTGAATTAGAGTGAATTCATACATTGACATTTTGGATTATATTACACAGTATTTTAATACATCAAAAGATTATTAGCATGATTCAAACTCCATGCCACTGACACATTAGCATGTTTGAGAGTACAAGCACATCAACACATTTACTATCAGAGGCTAGCACATTGCCATATTCCTGGCCATTTGCACAATGCCACATTACATACACATCAACACATCCAATATTGGAACTTATTTGGAATACCACTGGAATTCAATTAGAAATTCATACATTTGGACTTGTGAAAGAACTTTGAAAACTATTTGGGATTTAATTCTCAATACGCTAAGTTCTTCTTAAATTTCACTTTGTATTCCAGGGAAATAACTTATTCATTGACTTTTACAAAACTTGTTGCTTTTCACTTTTCTGTTACTAAGTTTAAGACCAGAGTCATAACACTTTCAGGAACTACAACATTGTCCTTTTGCCCCCAAAATCAAAAGATTAAGATGTGTTTTAACCCAAATATTAAGCCATCTACCAACTCTGGTGATGGTACATGATCAAGACCTGAAACTTTTGTTTACAAACCATTTCTAATTTTAATTTTACAAAATGACCTTAACCTTTGAAACCACTCAAGGCTTCCTTCTTGCTCCAAGTGTTGGTCTGGAGCCTGTCAGTGAATTTTGGCACATAGAGCAAATTTGGTGTTTGATTCTGGATTGAATGTAGGGTACAGAGCAGGGAGGGGAAGGTGTGCTCTGATTGTGGTACTCTAACGATGATCTGATCAGCTGTGTTTTGAACGTTTTGAAGTTTCTGGGGTAGATATTGAGATGAACCAGAAAAAATAGAGTTACAATAGTCTGTTCTTGAAAGTACTAAGAAACACACAAGTACTTCAGTGGCTTCATCTGAAAGATATTGCAAATGGAGCTGATGCATCTCAGCCCAAGATATGCAGCCTGGCATATGTTGATGACATGTTGGTATAATGAGAGAGTACTGTTGAGAGTAACACCTAGGTTTCATATTGACTATGTGAATTTAATGTTGATGTTGCTGATATTTATTCTTTGAGGTAAAGGATGTGAATGAGAAGTCTTTGTGTTGTAATCAGAATGGCTTCAGTTTTATCATTCATCTATAGCATGTTACTTGTCATCCATGATTTCAAATCGGAAATGCACCCAACTCTTTGAATGAAAGCATCAACTTCATTTGGGTGGCTAGATTTACATACCTGGGAATCATCAGCATACAATTGGTGATCCATGACACTTTAGAGTGGCTAAGTGTATAAAATCAAGAGAACAGGTTCAACAACAGACCACTGTGGAACACCACAACATGTATCAATTGGGCTTGAGTGTATTCCATTTGCAGACACAATTTATATCATGTTGACAAAGTAGGACTTGAACCACAGTAAAGCTGTATCATGAATACTAAATACATGCTGGAGATGGTGAAGTAATATATCATGGTCTATTGTGTCAAATGCTACAGATAAGTCAAGGAGAATGAAGATCATTAACTAATTTCAGAATATCAGTTTTAGCACTGTCACAAGGGTGATATGCTGACTGTACATTGCTAAAAAGACTGTTTGAATTTAGATAAGATACAAGTTGGGATAGAACAGCTTTTTCTAAGATTTTTTACATGAATGGGAGATTAAAAACTGGGCTGTAGTTTTTTTTAAATCGTTATGGTGGAGTGTTTGTTTCTTCAGCAAAGGCTTTACAATGGCAGTTTTGAAAAATGATGGGAATTCCCCGGATGAGAGAGAGATATTAATATCATCAGTTAGTGAAGGCAATACTGGATCCCTGCACTCAAGCAGCAGTGACATCAGAATTGGATCAAGTTCACATGACCTTGGTGTACTCTTGATCACAATTGTAAGTAATAAATCCACAGTGGCTGGTCGAAATGCTGCTAACAGTTGATGTTGTATTGCAACTGTATTGTGGCCATGAGTCAAATGAAATTATGTTGTCAAGCTTATCTCTAATGGTTTGTAATTTGTCACAGAAGAAATATGCAACAGGTCCAGAAACTCAACATGAAAGAAGGCAGTTGAAAGGTGTACATTTGTTCCTTGACATTAGCTTGTTAGTAATTTTGAAGAGCTCTTTGCTGATGGAACTTTCTGTGATCTTAGTACTGTAGTGGGCTATGTTTGTGACATTCTTAGTGGCATCATAGATTTAAAAGAATTGTGAGTCTGGAGAAAGCCAAAGCCTCTCAGCTTTACTGTGGTCTCTTTTAGCAATGCGAAGCTGGTGTACTGTAATTATATCAGGAAGTAGCATTTTTATATTCTTATACATGGCCCTGACACTATTTGAAGAAAAAAAATTGTCAGTTAATAGCTGGAAAAATATCTTGCTTTGTTTTACCGCAAAATAATACCATATTATATATTTTATATAAAGGAATTGAAATTGTCTTGAGATAAAAGAAAATGAAAACAAAAACTTTCTCAGCTCAAAAGAAAATCACCCAACTAGCCCTCAAAAACATTATATGGTCAATACCTTACATTATATGGTCAATACCCTACAGCAGATAAATTTGCATGTTAACTGTTGTGTAAGTTGTAATCTAAACAATTAAGACACTGTGCTGAAACTGGAGAGCTTGTTGCTAAGAGTGTTGACACTGACACCTATGATTAACAAGCTGTACTATTGATATACATGTAATTGGATTGGAAACTTTGAGTGGGATGCAAGTACAGAATATTTATCAGAGAGGGAGAGCAAACATAAAACACACTAACTCAACAAATGAGAAAATGTTTTGCAGGATCCAATCTCAAACTTGGTCAAATTTTGTTTAACGTTTTTTGTAAAAAAAAAACAAGTAACATACACTGTTTATATTTTTAACAATGGTGGACATAACTGATGGTGGCTCAGAACCACTGGAACAAATGCATGGATACTTTTTATCAAATCTGATGGTGGTTCAGAACCACTGGAACAAATGCATGGATACTTTTTATCAAATCTGATCAAATTCCAATTCTATTGAGAATTTTTGATGCTGAAAACACTTATGAACATGTTTGACTATGCACACTGGTCAAAAGACAAACCCATAACTCATTGGGCTTATAGTGAGATGACCTATTATCAAGCCAATTTATGTTACAGTTATTGAGATCATCTTCACAAATTCCACAATGGCAAATACTTCAAACAAATATAATAAACAAATGTACATATAGAAAGTACATTTATTTCTGATACGAATGTTAATTATCAAACATATTTAAAAAATGTAAAAGGACAACAAACAAATATTTAAAAAAAAAAAGATACCAGTAGTGATATTGTTTATTACATGTATATAGAAAGGTTAATAACTTCAAATGGAGATAAAATTACTGGAAACTTGATAAAACAGTACTATATCTAAACCAGTATTGCAAGACATTCTCATAGTGCAAAAGTTTGGACATATTTTAATGTAAACCTTTAAGACACCTCTATTTACAAATGTTTTCATCACTTACCCCTAAAACTTATCACTACAGATGCAAATAGGAATAGACAAATGATAGAAAGTCAGAATCATAGTAGATGATCTTTTTATTGCATACCACTCACAAAAAATATCCAGTCAAAATACATGAAGCCTGTAACAGTAACTTCATATTGCTTCTTTGAATAAAATAGTACAATCTAGAATTCTGCCTGATGGGGCCACTGGCCCATCAAGATTTCAAAAGGTGCTATCAGCAATATCATTACTTTTTCTTGTGATGCAGACAGTGGTTACATAAAGATTAAATAATAACTATACAATGTACTCAGAATGTTGACTATTCCTCCAATAACAGAATAAAGTAATATTTTGTACACAGGGTAAAATAATCACAATGTAAAAATTCTTACTGAGATAAACCAATAAATTTAGGACATCGTTATAAGGTTACCATTTTCTCAAGGACAGGTCTCAGATAATGAAAAAACAATGAATTAGTGATGTGTGACTCTAGCATAAGTATCATAAAGTCACTTATTATTTTAAATAGTGCCAATATGTTCCTTGCTTATGAGTAATAAATCTATTACCATGGGAATTTTGTAAACAATTCATTTTGGAATTTTTTCTCACAAGATTTTCATGATGTTCAGCACAATGAATGCTAACTGGCTCATGATCCCTACAAGGTGTGTGTGTGTGTTTAGAATCAGCACGCTGAATGCTAACTGGTTCATGATCACTACAAGGTCGGGGGTGTATGTGTTTAGAATCAGCATGATTTATACTAACTAGCTCATGATCGCTACTAGGTGGGTTGTTGTTTAGAACCTGTATGCTGAATACTAACTTGCTGATGATCGATACAAGGGGGATGTCTAGAATCTGCTATATTATTAATGCTACTATCAATGTGGAAACTGAAAGATGGTCTTGTCTGCATCAGGATAAAGCTTCTTGTGATGTGCATTCCCATTGGATAGAATCTTGTGTATGTAACAGCTCCACTTTGCAACTAAAATGGAGTGAAAGCAATGCCAGACTGCCATAATTAGTCATCTTGTTCCAGTCTAATTGCCATGCTTTAACTGCATAGCATTTTGATAAGTTATGTAGAAATTTTGAAATACATATACTGGTAACTGTACTGTTCAGGAAAAATGTTAAGTTGTGGTTACCTTAAAGTGTGTCACTTTTATAGGTAAACATAATAATGTGACAGGTTTCAGGGATGGTGTCTGCATGTCACTGATGATCAGAATCAATGAAGTTCACAAAGGGACCAAACTGAGGTATTTCCTGGCAAGGATAGGTATTGCATATTTATCCATAAAATTTGGAAAATTTGGACCATGAGGCAAATTTAATACAAACACAAAGAAATAGGTTTCTTCTTGCATTGTGTTCTTTGGTAGGGTTCGAGATTTATTTACACCCAAAATGGCAAGAATAAAACTTGATCAAATCCACTGCTGACTGGATACTTTCCTCAATCTACATTAGACCTGAAAGAGATAACTGAACCTAAATGCTCTATTGTGCCAAATTGCAAAATATGTCTACCTAATGTGTAGTGATTCTTAAATCTGACTCTGAAGTTGACTATAAACTCAAGTGTACTGTCATAGCTGTCAATGCTGACAATGCATTGTCATAGCTGTCAATGCTGACAGTGTATTGTCATAGCTGTCAATGCTGACAGTGTATTGTCATAGCTGTCAATACTGACAGTGTATTGTCATAGCTGTCAATGCTGACAGTGTATTGTCACAGTTAACCATGCTTATAGTGTATTGTCAGAGTTGTTTGGCAGTACTTGTCATAGTTGACCACGCTGACAGTGTAATGTCAAAAGGTGACCATGCTGACAGTGTAATGTCATAGTTGACCATGCTGACAGTGTAATGTCACAGGTGACCATGCTGACAGTGTAATGTCAAAAGGTGACCATGCTGACAGTGTAATGTCATAGTTGACCACACTGACAGTGTAATATCAAAAGGTGACCATGCTGACAGTGCATTGTTAGAGTTGAAGATGCTGACAGTGTATTGTCAGTTTTGCTGTAGTTTGAGAAAGAAAGAAAAAAACCCTAGGAAAAATGTAATCTTTGCAATCCTGAATTAGTTTACAAGGGATCAACTTTTTCCTGTTGAACACCTGAAATTCAAACACCCACCCACAATGTGGTTATAAAGTACAAATTTTATAGTCATACTGCCAGACCAGCATTTATATTCTGTGTTATTTAACAAAGATGATATTGAATGGCATGCTGATAAAAACCATGGTAAGACATAATGTAACAAAGTCAACAATACAAATTGAATTTTGGAATTTTCTTTACAAGATTACTAATATAAGGGAATAATTCTGAAAACCAACTCACAAAACTAGTTGAATCATTGGATGTGTGTATAAAGTTTCCCAAATATTTCATTTCTGGTACACTAATATAGAAAGTATATTTGTGTAATTTCATTGTGAATAAATCATTTCCAAAATATTTTCAAAAATATAAAGTCCCTGCATTTAATTGAACAACTGAGACTTATTACCCTTTTACCTATAGTCCCTTTTCAGCATTTACCGTATATACTTGCTTATAAGTTTAGTCAACTGTAAACACCAAGGATCCTGATCTGCCATAACACATGCAGATCAGGGTCTATATTGTTTGTTCTACTGATTACTCTTAACAAACTGCATAAACCCAGATGGACTGGACTTAATTTAATTTATATGATGAGTTCAATGTTTATAGTGCAACTTGGTAGGGGATGGACATGTCAATAAATACTAAATTAGAGTCCCAAAATGTCTATTATTTTTTAAAGCCTTACTGACATTGACAAACAGATTCTATCTGAATATTTTCAATAAGTTATTTCAAAAGGAAAATATGGAATTCATTTTAACACAAATTTACAAATATCAGTAAAAAATGTTACAAGTAACAATAAACTAAATAAACTATTGCAGCTACTACTTCTACTATGACAATAACAAAAACTACTACTACTTTGTATTTGAAAATTGGTGCAAGGTTAAATAATCGAAGCTGAATTGCTTTTTGTAATGCCACTGACTGACATTGTGCATGACATTATGGTGATGTGTCACAATATGAAACAGGCATTCTTAGCCAATAAAAAAAATATAATTGTCCATTTTATACAAAAAATGGATTTTTCTTTATTTCAAATTATTTAACTATTTTATAAGAAACTGGTGTTGCTAACAGAATGAAATTTGGCCTAATTAATTGGAAATTAGTGGATTTTTTAAATTCTAAACTCTTGTGATTTCATAATGAAGTTATAGATGATGACAGTTTTTCAAAGTGTATTCCATGAAAAATCTATATAACATTATCATATCACATTCCAAAGAAAATCTCAAGCTGATATTGTGACTATTATTATTACTAACTGCCATACTCCTACAATACAAGATGTTGGTCGATAGAATTATTTTACCATTTGTGAATGAGGAAGGATATAAACTAATGTTTGGTGCTAAATAGCCACATAGTGCTGATGCACCGTAAAATATCAATCAATCAATCAATCAATCAATCAATCAACAATACAAGATGTTGATAAGCATAATATTGGTTGAAGAAGCCAAGGTTGAAGAAGCCAAGGAAGGCTTAAAATTAGTTACAAGTTACTTTCTTTAATGAAATGAAAGTGGCTAATCACATTTGGCTGAATGTTCATTAGAAAAATTATGCCACAAATTAACCAAACTGTGTTGTTCGGCAACCATCACATTTCAACCAACTGAAATGGTGCTCAAATAAGTTTGAAAAACTAAACTGTTTGTTATTGTTATTTATATTGTGTGATTAGCTTTTTTTCCTATGATTCTAAGTTGTAGTCAACATGTTTACAGAACAAGAATTCAAGGACAATCTACTTACAGTAGGACTTGCTATTTCCATTTGGAAATCTTTACATTCTATTACATTATTTTACACGAAGTGAAAATGTCTTTTGAGATTTGAAAAATTATTTATTCTTATTTAAAACAGTCACACACACACACACATACATATGAGGTCTTTCTAGAATTTTAAAATTAGGAGTCCAGATCTCCTAATTTAGTAAAAATTGAAGTTCCACCAGCAAAGGTTGCAGTCCACACTAAGCCAGGCATCACATACTTTCTTACACTTGGCTACTGTCACATTCGAACTATCAGTTCTAGCAACTTTAGCACACTTCTGAATCTCATTGAAATCTTGATCATTTTTCTAATTAACCCCAAAATACTTGACTAAATTTGCAAATAGCATTTTGTCCAAGACTCTTGATTTCAAGTTTGCAGGCAATATTTAAATGGCAACAATCAGAAATTAAATCAATAGCAGTGATCATGCTGAGCTTCACCATTGTCATAAATTGTGATTTTGCTGGTGACAACATTTTTAGCTCATAAAAACGGTATACACAGTCTCGGGTTTGGAGTGGAAAAATTCAAAGGCACCATGATAGGAAGCTGCAAACTTAGATATAAAAATGCACTGAATTTTTGAACATCAGATTTCAACCATTTTAGATCCATCTTAATGACCTTTTGTATTTTGTAGATGCACAACCACAAGAAGTTTCTGCAGCTACCATTCTCTGCTACATGTTTAGTACTTTAGTTTATTTAGTAAATGCTCTTACCTTAAATGTTGCTTACACTAAGTTTTTGATAAATTTTCCTCTCCATGTTAAACATGTCAGTTACTTTAGCTCTAATACATGTGTCATATTTTTTAGATTTTTGTTTCTGTTGCCTTGGTTATAGTACTGTATTTTGTTCAGTAGTTTTGCTTGAAGCTTCCAGTTAAATTTTAATTCCTATGTACTTTACTTACATGTTTCTCTTTATATGCTGTTAGTTGTTCTTAATTTATCTGAAGGATGCAACACTTTAACACTACTACTGTATATGTATAGATCCTATACACATACACATAGTCTTGTCCAGCTCTGTCCTTTGTTGCCCCAAAAGGCCTAGTGGTCATCTTTACAGATCACTAACATATCACTTATGTTTGTCTCAGGCTCTACCAACATGTGTAAAAGCTTGCTAGTATCTTCCCATTGGTCAGTGGTTTTCCCCATGTTTTTTCTCCACCATATATTGACTGTCATGTATAGCCTGTCATGTGCTGAAAGATTGGCATTAAACCCATAACAGCAAACAATCTTTACCTTATATATGTATATTTTAATGTAGCACTGCACATAATTGTTGAATAGACTATATTGATTTAATTGACTTTTCTGCATTAAATCTTTAAGCTGTATACTTATTTTTAGGATGGCTGGAAGCGAGTTGATTGGCATGTTTATATGATTGATAAAGTAACTGTTACTGTATTGTTTATACACGCAAAACAAGTCATATGAGCTGTGGTTTCGTATTATTATATATAAATTCAACCCACGATAAAAAAATAATGTGTTGATGTCTCTTAAGGCAGTGCTGAAGGAACGCGTGGGAACAGCATTCCCTTGCTGTTTTTTTTTTTTTGCACTCGCTACCCCCCCTCCTGCTACATCCGAGTAAAATGCCTTCCTCGCTTCTTGATTGAGGACTTTCGCTTCTTATTTAGCTCTACACCACCTGGTACACGTGCCTTTGTGGTGGAGACTTGTAATATTATCCGAAAATAAATATTATTTTGCAAGTATCCCAGGCTTGCTTATAAAAGAATATATACTAACAATCTCACTAAAATCAGATTGCATCCGGTGGTCTACAACTTAACTTTGTGACATAATGTGTAGATACCGTGATTTGTTATTTTAAGTTTCTCTAAAAAGCACATTTTTCGTATTTACATGCATGGTAACATGTTTCATAACTAAAAAATTTAACTGTCACCACTACATGAATAAAAGATTACAAACTGTAATTTTGTTATATAAAAATTACCTGTACGTATATCCTATTCCGATTTTGTACAAGGATGTTTACTCTGCTTCTCCGTAACTTCCGGCTTCACATTCAGAACACAGTAAATGGATTTGACCAATGAAAATCGTAAACGTATTTCCCAAAAAATAATAAAAAATGATTAGGATGTTTATATTTATTATGTTTTAATATTACCATGTTTTAAAAATTATAACTTATCAGAAGTGTTTATAAAAAAATTTGTTCTATATAAAGAAAATGCAAACTTTATTTCCACGTGAAATGCAGTCCTACTCCGAAAAATCAAAACATGGAACCAGCAGAGGCAACGTTTTCAGTGTTTAGAACAAAAATATAGAAATTGTGAAAAATTATAACACAGAGCTATAAACGAAAGCCAAAATTAATGAAAAATATGAATATATCCTTGGCTGTTCGATGTGTCATTTTTCTAATCGGTTTTATAAGCGGAAATCATAATGTGAACACCAAGCTCTTGAAGAGACAGGTGACAACAACTTGGTTATCATAACTCTTGGTGTGGAAAGTGTGAAAACTGATATTAAATATATCGTCTAAATCTACCCAAAATCATTAAAATATATTCCAAACCAATGTGATATTACCCAAAACTAAATGTGGAAACCAAAACGTATGTTGTATATAAATCCAGAGAATAATAGCTGTAGATTTTTTTCACCATATTTGTATTTGCCTATCAATTTAAAAAAAGGCATGTATACTATAAAAAATGCACAAGCTTAGTCATTTCATCATTTATTTATAATTTCTTTTTTTAGAAGTTACTGTTGCACATAAATTTAAAGTCAGCTCTGTTCATGAGATAGAATTTTGATTTTCAAACTTTGTTTCCTCAGTTTGATCTTTCTAAGGCATTTCCATATAGTTTTAGTTTAGTTTTGGGCTAGAGTTTGGTAGTTTTGTGTATTTTGTTCTGTTTGGGCTGAGTACCTTAAGGTGCTCACCTTTGCAGATCACTTGCATCTCCATCTGCCTGCATGGGTTCAAATCTCAATGTGGCCATCAAAGGTATGTGAAGAAGCTACCTGTGTGTCAGTAGTTCTTCCAGAGTTTTCATGGGTTTTCTTCCACCAAATATACTGGCTGCAATGTATAATCTATCATGTGCTGAAAAATGGCGTTAAACCCACAAAACACAACCATAATTCCATGACTCTTGTTTTTGTCTACTGTTTCCTATGTCCAAAATTCTGGCAACCCATGGGTAGGCCATGATCAAACTCTAGCTGATTAATGCTGTTTTGTCTGACAGAACTCTATCTTAATGAGTTCTCTAAACTGAATAAAACCTAGCAAAGATTATTCTAAACTGAATAACCTAGCAAAGATATGAAAAGGTGGACATTAACATTTATTGGTGTTTATTGGTGTTTATTGTATATAAGCAATGAAAGAAATTATGAAATTGAAAAAGAGAAAAATGAATCATTTCAAGGAAAAATCTTGTTTACACTGAGAAAAACAAAATAGTTTTGAAATAGAACCTGCATGGATAATGAAATGATGAACATTAGAAAATAATTTTATTTATCATGCTGGTAAGTGAACAGTGAAAGGAAACCAAAATTTCAAAGAGACAAATATGAATCAAAATGGAATCAAAATGGAGTACCCTCAACTTTTCTTAGCCATTGATTCACCAATACATCATAATTCATAGGGCAAGAGTCCACAATTCTCCGTTATCACTTATGGTTACATGTGCATTAATTTCCTTGTTTTTCATGAGTACACATTAGCAAAAGTATGTCATCAGCAACACAATGTAACATTCTTCTACACTTCAATGGAATGGCCATATTAAAAATAATTATGTGACTGCATTTGAAAAAAAAACTTTTGATTTATTCATATAGTATTAATGCATATTCATGAAAAGAGGAAATCTCAACGCAGGCAGATTCCAGTGATAAAGAAACATATTGGATTGTGGCTCATGATGTGAGACAATGCATACAACCACCCCCATTTTAATTATCAACAAGTGCCTACTTTTGACTAAGATAAATGATATAAATGAATGAAATTAAAAAGGAACAGTTTGCATCTTTTTTATATCCATTTCTGCATGCAAGATAGCTGAGGACAGACAAATTAAAAACAAAACATGACCTTGTAGGTGCCATGCCAACTTGACACTTTGCAATTCAAACTGTATAATTTGGTAATATAGTGACATCAGCCCAAGCTGTGCTTGGCTCTCAGAACCCCAAGTAATGTTTATGTTTTTGCATTGGGTGGACATGTCTGCTGCTGAGAACTTTGAAAGCACTGTATTTACCAGCCTGTAAGACAATACTTTTTTTACCATAAACTGTTAACTTTGTCCTATACTCTGAATTCACTTATATATAGATTTTTTTATCCAAATCACTTTATTGTATATCACATAATTTTTCATATGGAAAACAATTTTCCGAAAGTACAAAAAATAATGAGTAAATAACTTTCATTTTGGGGAAAAAATAATGAATTAAAAAGTATAGGACCCCACATTGAAAAGAATTTTAAACAATTACATTGCACTAATGCAGCATGCACTAGTAATATATGTTGTTTGTAATATACATTGTTTAAAATTGATTACATTTATCTACATTAGAATTAACAAGTTAGAAGATGGCTTACCATGATAAAGACAAATATTCCATCACATTCTTGCATCTCATGATCAAATAAAAATTATGCTTCATTATTAGAGAGAGAGAGAGAGAGAGAGAGAGAGAGAGAGAGAGAGAGAGAGAGAGAGAGAGAGAGGAGTATCTTGATGATTAATTGTGTACAGTATCATATCAATTAATGCCACTAAGTAAGCAATTCCTTCTAGTTACCACTTCCTGAAAGTCTTCAATGAACTCACTGGAGGAACACACAAACTCTACCAATGTGATGAAGGCACAGTTAGATGTTTACTTCATACTTAAGTGAGAGAACACATGTTTATATAAAAATTGTTCTGTCTGAAGCTAGAACAATTAAATATGGAGTAACACAAGACTCAATTCTAGGTCCATAACTATTTATTTTATTTATTAATGACCTACCACTTGTACATAGGGACTCAATATCATCTACATAACTCTATGCAGATGACATAATATTGTTAGATATCCAAAACACAAAGCATGAACTTGAAATTTCTCTACAGAATGCCCTTAACAAACTGGACAGCTGGTGCACATGCAATGACATCGTGGTACATACTATTGAAACTTAAACATTACTTATCTCCACACGGACAAAAGATGAACTATATCTGACATGAAAGGATAGAAATTTTCAATGGTCTGTCATGATAGATTATTTGGTGTTTTGGTAGATAATAACCTATCATGGGCTGAACATATCAAACATATCAGTAAAAAAGTCAATTCAGATTTATGGCTTCTTAGTAGGATAAACATTTTCTCCGTGAAAGGCACAGAAAACTATGTTATAACAGTTACATACAACCCTATTTAGACTACATGTACTGTAATACAGTATGGGGTAATTCAAATGATGACATTTACATACAACCCTATTTAGACTACTGTAATACAGTATGGGGTAATTCGAATGATGACATTTACATACAACCCTAGTTAGACTACTGTAATACAGTGTGGGGTAATTCAAATGATGATATTTACAAACAACCCTATTTAGACTACTGTAATACAGTATGGGGTAATTCAAATGAAGACAGTTACATACAACCCTAGTTAGACTACTGTAATACAGTATGGGGTCATTCAAATGATGTCATTTACATACAACCCTAGTTAGACTACTGTAATACAGTGTGGGGTAATTCAAATGATGATATTTACAAACAACCCTATTTAGACTACTGTAATACAGTATGGGGTAATTCAAATGAAGACAGTTACATACAACCCTAGTTAGACTACTGTAATACAGTATGGGGTAATTCAAATAAAGACAGTTACATACAACCCTATTTAGACTACTGTAATACAGTATGGGGTCATTCAAATGATAAAAACATAGTAAAGCTGGCGCATCTAAAAAAAAAGCATTTGGGCTAATATCAACCCAAAAACAAATCAAGGAAAATTTAGCTGGCAAGTTAAAAATATTACATATTAAAGACTGAATCCATTTGAGAAAAGTAAATTAATGTACAGGGTATCCGATAATGGTGCTCCTGAATATTTACAATCACTTTTCCAGTATAGGTTACTTGGCAATACTTCCCCAACTGCGAACAATGTCTACCAAATAGTATAAAAATCCCAAACCAAAAAAGGAAATATTTTAAAAAAAAATTCCAATACTCTGGAAATTTGCTCTGGAATTATATTCCAGTTAAGATTAGAAATGCCCACTCTATTTCATTCTTTCAAACCCAATATATCCAGGGGCTTCATAGATGCAGCTAAAATAAATAAATTCCTTCGTATGAGGGCCTTGCTCTTAGCTATTTGTGTTACACTCTTTACATAAAGTTGTTGTTGTTGTTGTTGTTGTTATTATTATTATTATTATTATTATTATTATTATTATTATTATTATTATTATTATTATTATTATTATTATTATTATCATCCAAGAATCAATTGGTTTTGTAGTGGTATTGACTTGCTACAGTTCTTGTCAGGTTTTCCAAGCTTGAGATAAAGATTCAGCAGACCAAATTAGTGAGGCTACTAATATGGAAATGAGGATACCAATGGGTATAATGAATATGCAACCATATAATGAAAGGAAATTGCAAGTGGTTACTTTTGTAAATGTCTCAACCAGTGACATCTTTTAAACTGGTCAATAGAATTGTCAGCAATCTACAGTAACATATAGCATAAGCAAAGATAAAAAAAACATTACTGCCAAAGTACAGGAAGAGTACATGCACAATAAAAAAAACATAATCTTATTTGTTGGGAATAGAGAGTTTGTTTTGACAGCATGTGAAATGTTGATTTATGGGATTGGATCTAGTCACAATATTGGAATAATTTACATGTTTGGATTGCCTTAAATTGGCTTGTTTTGGCAAAAATACAATAATTTTTTTAATTAATTATGTACATGCAATTACAGAATGGAATTATGATAAACATTTGCATAAATTTTCCAACTATTTAGTGCTGTTTTACTTCAAACTTTTATACAAATATTTATTTGATTGGTAATGTTGAAAGGCAGCCATCACTTTCTGTCATGTTGTATATTAATAATTAGTGTTGAAAACTGGAAAAATGGCATGCAAAATGAAGCATTGACATTGAATAGTTGCTGATTCTTAAGTTACTCAGTAAAGTCATGAACTTTAAAAAAATTCATTTTATATTTAAGTTTATTTGATGTTTTTACTAAGTGTTAACAATGTAAATTTGTAATGCATCATACAAAATGGAATCACATCTACAAAAATGAGATGTCTTTGAAAAGTGAAAACATGAAACAATACTTTCAATTATTATTTGAAACAAAGTCAGTTATGTTACTAATAAATTTATCTACTTTATGAAAAATATTAAAAATTAATTATAGTCATAATTCCATTTTGTTTGCTGAAATTCAGTTTTGCATTATGAATGCTGGACTTGTTACATAAAACATAATTTGCTTAGTTATTTAACATTTTACTTGTTTCAAGAGTGTAGATTCATGAGGTTGCTTGTTGCCCACTGATCCAGATTTTTAGAACACTAACTAAATCACCATGCTATGAAAATTATAAGCAGATATATTACCACAGAAACATTTAATAGAAATTCAGTGGCAGTGATATACTTAAAATAGCTGGATAGATTAACAAATATCCCGTTGCAGGAAATGCATTGTATGCATAAAAAAATTGATTTAACATTTTTTCAGAAGAAAAAGAATGTATAATTAAACAATATGAAGGTTTTGTGAAACAAATGTGCTTGTTTTTTTATTGTATTATTAGTTGCTATTACATTTCTCCTTGTTTGTTAATGGTACTAATTAATAGTTTGCTATTACATTTCTCCTAATATTTTCATTGATTTCCTGGTTCTGGTAAAATGAAAATGCATTTAATATTGAACCTAACAATATGTATGTGCTTCATTAGGATCTGGTTTTGTAAGTTGATGACTATGTTTAGAAGAAAAAAAATTCTCCGTTATTGCTTCATTGAAGTTGTCAGTCATATTAAACTCAATATTTGCAGAAAAAATGTTTTATACATAGATGTAGTGTACATGTTTTTTGCATTAACAAATAAAGCTAGAATATTAATCTCCCAGCAGCAGGTGCCTTTTTTTGGAATGCAAAGGTTTTTGTGAGACAACATCAGATTATTATTTTGAAGTATTCTAATTGGGACCAATTGCCAAAATAGACCTGCTAATTACAGACATAGATAGGTGGAACTTATTGATGACTTGTCAAATCAGCGATAACATACCTACTAGCTAGAACAGCATTTTCCTAAAAATGAATGATTTTCTTTTGATAGTAAATTTTTGGTGTATGGTGATTTTGTTAAAACTGAGTTAAATATTGTTAAAATATAAAAGTTTGAATTTGTACATTCTATATGGTAAAATTGGCCAGACTAACTGTTAAACAGACTTTTAAACAAGTTCAGGACCAAAGACATTTCTTTTACATAATAAATTAACTTGAGTCCAATTTGAGAGCGAACAGCATTCCTTTGGAATGTTGAGTTGGTTGTTGGTAGGCATGTGGAATTTGGAGATTTGCAGATTCTTGCAGAATCATTATAGTATGTACTAGAAGGAAACTCTTATTAATTTATAACAATCAAAAACAGTTAGGGTGATCCATCTAAGGTTTATCAAATTCCTGTGACTAATTGGAAGCATTTACTTGCCTCATTTTGGGAAGCAGTTATGCAACAAATTTTAGTATTAAAATCAATTTATTTACAGCAGTAAACAATGTTTTATTTAATACATTTATTTGTATGTTTCAGCTCAGCTCACTTTCACTACACGAATCTCCTAATTTGTTTGTGTCCACCTTGAATGGTTCCTTTTATGCCCTATCGAGGAACTCGGGCAGAGTGTTATGGAGACTCAAAGAAGGTCTGATTTTTTTATTTCTGTTTTTATTAAAAAATTTACATCACTTTTATACACAGATCAATAAAATCAATGTAGGATAGAAAAATTTCACCAAAAGATAACTTGAGCCTTTGCATAATGAAGATTTACTATCCACACTTATGATAAAGAATTATTTATCTCACATTCCTAGCAACAAGCATATGTTATAATGGCACCCAGTCTGTTCAGTTGAAGCATAAAATAATGGCACTCTACAGTTGAAGCATAAAATAATGGCACCAGGTCTGAACAGTTAAAGCATAAAATAATAGTACCCAGTCTGTAACAGTTAAAGCATAAAAATGACAAATGATATATTAAAAATTTTCTATCTTGACAGATGATAACATACTTGGTTTATGCTAAAACTGTGGTGCATATGTTGAAATGAGATTAAATGCAGATAGATAACTACTGAAATTAAAGCAATAGAATAATAGCAGATGGTCATGATGTGAAGTATATATCAAGTCAGCTGTAAGCTGATAGCAATGTGATGAAAAATTGGGATATTCTCAAAATATATTGGAAAACATGAACATATACAGGAATGTAAGAAAATACTGTTTTCATATTTGCATCATTCATACCACTGTTTTTCATTGGAAATCTCTTTTGTATCTGTATCATGCATATGACTGTGTTCCTGTAACTGTCATTCATTTTTGTATCATGCATTCGACTGTTCCTTTAGCTGTCATTCATTTTTGTATCATGCATTTGACTATTTGTCACTGTAACTGTCTATAATTTTTGTAACAATTATTTGACCATTTGTCATTGTAAATGTGTCTTTCATATTTGTGTTGTGCATACAACTGTTTGTCCCTGTAATTCTGTCTATCATATTTGTATTGTGCATGTGACTATTTGTCCCTTTAACTGTCTTTCACTTTTGTATTATGCATGCGACTGTTTGTCACTGTAACTCTGTCTTTCATATTTGTATTGTGCATGTGACTATTTGTCCCTGTAGGTCTGTCTTTCATTTTTGTGTCATGCATGCGATTATTTGCCACTGTAACTGTTTTTCATGTTTATATTTTGCATACAACTATTTGCAATTGTAAATCTTTCATATTTGTATTGTGAATATGACTATTTGTCATTGTAAGTCTGTCTTTCACTTTTGTATCATGTGTGCAACTGTTTTTCACTGTAACTTTTTGTCATATTTGTAAAGTGCATATAACTTATTGTCTTTGTAAATCTATCATATTTGTATTGTGCATACAACTAATTATTGTAAGTCTTTCATATTTGTATTGTAAATATGACTATTTGTCATTGCTAATTTGTCTTTCATATTTGTATCATTTATTAGATTTTTTGTCACTGTAAATCTGTCTTTTATATTTGTTCATGAATACGACTATTTCTCACTGTAAATCTGTCTTTCAGATTAGATTTGTGGATGACAGCTATAATTATACATTTGCAAAAACAAAACAATGTTCCAACTTGCTGCCTCATGAGTCTAATTTGGGACATTCCAACACAACATTTCTTAACTGTAGATGGGCTGAGAAAATCTTATTATATATTGCTATGTTAGTTTTGGAGACTGCATGACCTGCAATATTTTAGTTATTGGAGACTGCATGACCTAGTTATTTTCTGTTGTTTCAGAGTAAGAAACCTTTTTGGATTTATTTTGGTGTTTTGTTGATTTTTAAAAATCCAGGCAAACATTATTGAAGTTATTCATCTGATGAAGTTTATATCGACTAAATTATGTCAGCCAACATTAGGAAAAGCAGAAATATCTTGTCTGTTTGTTTTTGTAAAGGAATTTACAGTATTGAGCATTAAAGAATTAGTGATCTTTTGAAAATCTTGTCATCATTCCTTTTGATTGGATGGTCATATCAGCATGGGGTTCTCATTAAAAGAGTTGGTCCCAAATGGAAAGGGTGCCAATCTGACATGAATGGACTGTCATGTTGGTGTGTGGTTTTCGACAGATGTTTAGTTAACCATTAAGGAATATTTTGTAGCCTGGACGTTTGGATTTGTTACTCACCTGAATAGAAGGTCATATCATCTTGAGGTTTTAGCTAAAATTCTAAATGCTGTCATTAAATAAAGTTACCATTTCAGTCAGCTTGAAAATCCTATGACTTCCAGAATAGAAGGTCATATTCACATGGAGTTTGTGCCAGAAGATTTCTTATGGTGCATAATATGTCTTAGATAAAAACTGTACTTATCTGATGTCTAAATGTTTTTGCTAATCCTAAATGAAAAGTCGATTTGATATTGGGCTTTCACTAGAAGACTTCGTATGATGTATTGGTAGTACAAATGAAAATGGTACCTTTCTGACATCCAGTACAACTACCATTTCAGCCATAATGAATATCTTGTTTTTGCATCTCCTATCTACATGAGGTTTTCACCAGAAGACTGGTTAAGATATCTAGTTAGTCCTGAATGAAAATGGTGCCAATCTAACCTCAAATATAGCCACAATGGTAGCCATGTTGTAAGTCTCTTTCTAACTGCTCCTACAAAGTGGAAAGTCATATTGACATGGGGTTTTCACCAGAAGATGATCTCATGTTGGTCCCGAATGTTGAAAAGACTGGTTTGACATCCAGTAAAACCAGCATGATTGCCATCTTGAAAATCCTTTTATTTCTATTCCAGAATTGAAGGTCATATCAAGATAGGATTTTCACCAAAAGACTTATTATTATATCTAGTTGGTTCTAAATGAAAACAGTGCCCTGCAGATATTCAGTATGGCTACCACAATGAATGTATTGAAAAGCTTTTCACTTTCTCTCTGTCATGACTGGATTGTTATATTAGCATGGGTCCAGAATAATGTCTAGTTTGAATTATGCCACTCTTACATCCAATATAATTGCCATAGCATCTAATTTGGAAACCATTTTGCTCAGGAATATCAGAGTTGCTTTTAACACACCAGTTCAAAGAATGAATGGTCTTGTCTTAAAGCTCTATGTTCTTTTGGGACATTAGAGTGCCAATCCCTTTGAGGAAGTCTTGTTCACCATTAAGATCTGAAAACTGAATTTTAGTTGAAGAAAATTCACTTTCTTTTTTTTACTTTTGTTTTCCTTCCAGATCCTGTTATTAAAGTTCCAGTAGATGTCAGTGCAGGGTATGTTATCTGCATAAATGTACTGCTTGCTGATTGAAATTATTGCTTTCTTTAGTAATTTTTCCAAATAATGTGTTTTCTTTTCCTTATGTGACACAATAATAAAACTTATTTTGTCAAATCAAGCATGTTTTCTTAAAAAATGATACATTCTTAACCCATTCTATCCTGATTACACCTCTGGTCGTAGACTCCCATTGTATCAGGAATACACTTTCAGTCTTAGTTTCACTAGGTGTTTATGTAGCGTCTCTAAAAACGTGTTATACATCACAAATACTTGTGTACTTCTTCACAGACAACACGAAATGGTTAAAGCACGCATGCACAGAAAAATTTGAAAAACGTTAAAAACAAAACAGTTGATTTGAAAAATCGATCGATAAAAATGATGGACAAAAACTCGGATGTGAACATGGATATTGATAGCAAAGGTAGTGAAGTTGAAGATTTCGATGATTATGAAGATATTATTGACTTAATTGATGGTTTAGATGTAAATGAAGTTGATGAAATAGATGGTGCATGACTATCACTTTTTTAAAGTGATTCGGACAATTAAGCTAACTTTGAAGGATTTAAATATGATTATGTCTGGGGTAATTTTTCTCCTTGGTTGCATCCAGGATTTTAATTGATTGAAAGGCAACTGTTCAACTGTTCAACACCCAGAAGAATACTGACCTAGGGATGATGTGGACTTCAAAAGTTTGACAAAACTTTTAATGATTCAGTTTAAAAGTTTCCAGGATTAATTTGTGGACAAGATTTTTTTCTACAAGAAACTGCAGGCTGAAGTACATGTTCTAGATTGTGAACTCAACAAATTGTTCCTAGTATTTAGTTGTGCAGTTTTGGTAAACTTATTTTAACATTTGAACTATTATAAACTTCAAATTTGGACCAAAATATTGAAAATAGAATTATCTTTATTTTATTCCGATACTATTTGGAGCATTTCATTCATCTTCACGGAGAAAAGATTCACTGAAGTTCATGGTAATTTTTTTTTATTTTTATTTTTTTTAAAGCCCCATTTCAAAATACAGTGGTGAGCTTGTACATCAGTAAATTTTAACAAAATATATATCACTGTGTTGCCAATTTTATTACCTTTTCAGAGATATATAGTTTTATATACTTTAAAAAATAAATCGCAATAATATTTTTTATTGTCCAATTTTTATTTTTATCCTTAGTTATATATGCCATGGCTTTTTCTGAAAAACGTTTACAATGTTATATTTGTATCCCATTAAAACATTTCGAACCTTCATACATTTATTAATCATAGAGTGCAGGTAAATTAGATGGATGGATGGATGGACAGATGGACGGACCGATTGACCGTAAGTGTGTGTGAGTGCTTGACCAAGTTTAACTAGTTATTGCCATTATTTTTGTAAAGTTAAATTGATAATATCACATAATCAAAAGAAACATTTTATATATAAACAAAAGTCATGTGACTTGGGGTAAAAGGCAATACAGTCAAACCCTCTTATCTCAACCTCAGTTATTTCGACAACCTGCATATGTTGTTTTTGTCCGGTCTTGAAAAATCATTTATTTTCTTTTTTTTTCCCCGCTTTTTTCGACCTCTTTTAAGTCAATGAATCGGTTATGTAAGGCATTAATTTCGGTTCGAAGTGACAAAATTCAACTTTTTAACATCAAAATCACAGAAATTAGACAAGAAATGGTCAGCAAAAGCATCATGAAATTGTTTCATATATGCACGTAATATGACAAATTATTTTATAGCATTTTCACGCACAATTTTGGTACGTTATGGCTGTAGTCATGTTTATTTAGCATTCTTTCGATTTTTGGTTCCTAAGAGTAGCCTAATCATTTAGTTTATTAAGAATATATTATGTTCACTACATAAAATATTCAAGGTTTTGCAAAGACGAGTGTGCACAAATTATAATGTAACCTTATTTTATGAAAATGCAGAATCGTAGATGTAAGCTACATGACAGCTGTATGTTTCCCTTTTGTTTCTTAAGGTACATTTCAGATCTGAGTTATATTCGGAAATATATGTATAAAAGAAAAAACAATCGAGGCGATACAAGTAATTTAATTGATAATCAATGTGCAAGCGGAAAATTACGGATCATCTGAATATTCAAATGTCATGAAATTGTTCCAAATGTATGTAATATCACAACGATTTATTTTATAGCCAAACATGTCAGCAATAATTTCAAAATATCTAGGAATTATAAACATTATGATATGAAGTAATATCAGTATGCTTTTTTAATCTATGGCTAACGATTCAAAAGCACTTATGGTTTCTTAAATATGCTCAGTACCATTGACACTTGCCACAAACAAATTCTGTTTTTTTTTAATGCATGCAGCCATTTCATGAAACAACATATACATGTATTTGTCAACAGAAAATAAACAAAAGAAATTTATTACTGGGCAGAATATAACCCTATATAAATATATGCTCATATATATGCACGGATATGGATAAACTCGGGCACTTGGCTTTTATACAATGGCAGTCAAGGCCCCATAATTTAGTTTAGCTTTGTTTTCTTATTTGTAATATCTCTTCTTTTGGTCTGGCAGAAAAAGTGGCTTCCATTGTCTTAATTTATTTTCAAAATTCCCATGAATACCTGTAAAAAGGAACCACAGTTGACAGAAAAAAAATACAAAAGAAGAAAAAAATCAGCACACTTAAAAGAATCCAAAGTCAGTTTCCAGGGCAGGTTTGCATCGCAATAAAATAATCCTTGTATTGATATCCTGCTGGTAAGTTCAAAGAATGAGTCCAGTGCTAGTTACCGGATATGTTTATTCAACACTCAGGTATCTATTTGTTTGTCATCTGGAATCATAATTGATACAAACTCGCAGTGATGCTTGCAGAGTAAGTAGTATACCCAACATCCACATGCTTTAATAATACTCTTTGTAACCCATACTAGCGAAAGGATTGTCACAGACCTGCCAACCCTGACGAGTCCTCAGTAGGGCAGTTGATTTTTTTTCTGTTTAGTTTGACTTGTTTTCAATAAGGTGTAAAAAGAATATCGTAAACTGCAAAGCTAGAAAATTAAAAGTTCGGTATTTTATACATGCAGCAAAAAAAAACATTATGTTCAACTGAAGAGATTGAAAAGTAGGTGTATACATTATTTACCACTAGTACAGTTGCACAAACTCAAGTTACAACCTCTACACAGCTCAATGGCTTGTTGCTGTCTCTACAAGACGTAATTCTTATATTTTTCCATTGCACATGACAAAATCATATCTCCGCCATGAGTCATACTTAAATTGGCATGTGATGTCCAAAAACGTAATTGTGTCCATTCCATCTTTTATTCACAAGAATCTGAATATTCCTTTTTATTCTTCAATGCTGATTATCAACACTTTTTAAGAGGCTCATTTTTTTTCTTTTCATCTTGCATTGCTTGCTGGATGCCATTTTAAAAAAAAATTCAATAATTAACAGTTGGATCATGTAGTTGCTTTGCATGAACAAATAGTGGCAGCTTAATGCGTCTGAGGTGCTTCTGTAAAGTTAGTCTGTGATATAGTGAGTTCATATATTTTTTTATTAAATAAATTGCTCATGATGATAAAAAAGGAATAAATAATAACACCAGGTTAATTTCTTTCATTTTATTATCAGTTAAGCGTATTTTTTGTATTTTTTTGTAACATTCAATAGGAGGGGATTCCAGTTAAACACAAGAACAAGAGACTGGAGTAATGGTCAAGAACTTATTAAAAATTACGTTACCAGTTTTTATGAACCTGGATATCTCAGGACCCCTGACATAATCGAGATAACCGGGTTTTACTGTATATTGGGACAGTTTTTACCTACCAGAAATTTTACTATCCTGTGTTCTTATATATCATGTTTGGCATTTGAAATACTTGTGCTAAAGATTGTAAATTAAATGAATGTTTGGATCAGATGATCTACCACCTCTTTGAAATGTAGTAAGGTTTGAAATGTAGTTAGGTTTGAAATGTAGTAAGGTTTGTTTATGCATTGCTTTACATTTTCTTTGTTGGAAAAATGATTATTTTTGATTCTCTGATAGGTTATGGCTGCGAATGTTCATAAATAAACAACAAAAAACTGAAAATCTATCCCTTTTTTAATGTATTGATAATAGAAATTGGCATTAAGGCAAGGTTTGCCTTGTGATCATAACCTGAGATAAAAAAATTTTAATTTTTATGTTAAATTATGGCATATATAACTGTTACATCTTTTTTGATCAAATTCCTGTATTTCACAGTAGAGTTGGGTTGATTTTGGTCATGGCTGTGACGAACAGTTAAAACAAGGGATCATATTTCATCCGATGCAGTTGTATATTTTGTCACAAAAGTTAAAGGGAGTATTCAATTACCATGTGCAAAAGTTAAAGGGAGTATTCAATTACCATGTGTAAAAGTTAAAGGGAGTATTCAATTACCATGTGCAAAAGTTAAAGGGAGTATTCAATTACCATGTGTAAAAGTTAAAGGGAGTATTCAATTACCATGTGCAAAAGTTAAAGGGAGTATTTAATTACCATGCACAAAAGTTAAAGGGAGTATTCAATTACCATGCACAAAAGTTAAAGGGAGTATTCAATTACCATGTGCAAAAGTTAAAGGGAGTATTCAATTACCATGTGCAAAAGTTAAAGGGAGTATTCAATTACCATGTGCAAAAGTTAAAGGGAGTATTCAATTACCATGTGCAAAAGTTAAAGGGAGTATTCAATTACCATGTGCAAAAGTTAAAGGGAGTATTCAATTACCATGTGCAAAATTAAAGGGAGTATTCAATTACCATGTGCAAAAGTTAAAGGGAGTATTCAATTACCATGTGCAAAAGTAGTATTCTGTTGTGCTAAGGTCAAGAAGATTTTGTTTTTATTTTGAATAGGAATTTTAATCACCTCTATTTTATTGTTAAGTATCAAACATTCTGCATAATTCTTGTTAAAATATTTAATTCATAAAGTTGAAATCTATTCTCTTTCACAACATGGTGGACTTTTTATATGTCTATCCAAGCAATATAATTTTTTCCATCTGTCCTTTCCTCATAATGGGATGTCATTTGTAGGTGAATCACCTTTTTATGTAGATTTGCCTTAATGTTTTCTCTTTTCAAGCCAAATGTGAACAAAGTTATTGCCTTTTATCCATCAATGTCACATGTCCACCAGAGCATATTCTTGTAACCATTATAGTTCATGAACTCTTCAAAATATTCTTAATGCAGTTTGGTGTATACATTGTCTTATAGACTTAGATGTGCCTTTTGTCGTGTCTTGTCAGCTTCAGTTTGAATAGTGGCATGTCTCTTATATTCATATATGCTTACACGATGCTGCCTGTAATATTTTCAGATTTATTTTTTTTATAGAGTCATTGCCCTTTTTAATATTAATATTCAATCTCTGCTGCATTAGAACCTTGTAACCAGCATTGCACAGAAAACATTCATGTAATTTATGGTCCCTTGTTTCTCATTGTTCTGATTTTGGTTTCTGTATGATAACTTCACTCAAATTTCATTTCAACAAAATCTAGCATGTGGCTTCAGATATTTTGAGTGAGGTTGAATCTCATCATTCCATGACAGCATTCAGAAGAGTTACAGCCCCTGATTGCCCATCCTCTAAACTTTGGTTTCTGCAAAATACATTTAGAAAACTTTGTTGCATTTCAACCAAATTGGGTATATGACTTTATTTTAATTTTAATAATACTTTGATTTAATCCTCAGCTACTACAGCTGTTGTGCAGGCTCACTACTGCTGACTTCTATCATATCAGTTACTGAGACTACTGAGGCTTTTTGCTAGGCTGAATACTAGAGCATCAACATGGCTTACTACAGAAACTTGCATTAAAAACATGGTTATATTTATATTCATTATTTCATTAGTTTTTGTTGGATTTCAGTGAAATGAAAATAAGATTTTGTTTAAAGCCCTTTTGATCAGATTGTAGAGGGTTGGGCTTTTTAAGATGTACTCATTAATACTAGTTCTAGTTCTGAATGCCTTTGAAGTACTGTTAAAATTGGTGTCCTAGTGTATATATTGTCTATGTTGTTGCATGTTGGGAATATTATTAAATGGTTATCTATGCTATTTAAATCATTTTACTTGAGTGCACAATTTGATAAGTTTGTTAAATTTTATTTAAACATTACAATCTTGTTCTGTTATAATTTAGTTTCAGCTTCTTGCCAGACCCCAAAGATGGCAGCCTGTATGTAATTACTGACAATTCAGATGGCATTAAGAAGTTGCCTTTTACCATACCAGAACTTGTTATTGCCTCTCCTTGTAAAAGTACAGAGGGTATCTTATACACAGGTAGGGTTGTATTTTACTTTAATGTGAGGGTATCTTATACACAGGTAGGGTATGATTTTACTTGAATGTGAGGGTATCTTATACACAGGTAGGGCTTGATTTTACTCGAATGTGAGGGTATCTTATACACAGGTAGGGTATGATTTTACTTGAATGTGAGGGTATCTTATACACAGGTAGGGCTTGATTTTACTTGGAACAAGTAATCATGGTATTTTTGTTTTGTTGCTGAAAAGTACCTTAACATTTTCATAGTGGATGCATTGTGTTGTTCTCTTTCTTTCATCCAGAGTTAAAAATTAGTAAAAAAGGCAATAAATTCCCTATTGGTTTGTTCAGATCTTGATATGCAGCTAGCTGGAAGGAAAGTGGGGATATATTCATTACACTGATGTAGGTAGGACATAGAATGGAACATGCACTAAAATATGCTAGTGGACATATCTGGATACATTACATGAAAGATTCCAGTGATGATTGATGATTGACATTTTGCATCCAGTTAGAATTAATACCCAAAATATTAACATAAAATGCAACACTTAATGTAACATGTGTTAAACATTTATCCAAAGTGAATTTCCTTTCAATAGAAATGATTTGTAATTGATAAATTTTAACATTTTAAGAACATAGTATTATAAAGTAGGTCTACAGGATCTTCTGGCTAGGGGTTTGCCCACACCACATTATGTTATCTTAAATTGATTCATTGTATTATTGACTTTATTATGTGTATTATTATAGAGCATCAGGTTTTTTTCTTTAATATTCTAAATAAAATATTGCTAATAAAGAAATGATCATGTAATTCAAAAGAACTATGAAATTATTTGGTTGAATGTAAGCAATTCTGTTGACTCTGCATGATAATTGTGTTGTTTGATTGAAAGGAACCCATCAGATCATGAGGAAAATAAACTCCAAGGGATATGAATTGTTCATACATATTTTATCCAAACATTGTCATACAGAACAAAAATAGTTTAAAATAAATTTCAAATTTCAGTCAGAGATAGTCTGACTTGTTGATACACTAAAACCATTTAAGCTCCCATATCTCTCAACAAAGGCTTTATCCTCTGAAACCATCCCCCCTTCTCTCTGCTAACCAACCCTCCCAATACTGTTTTTCCAACCTCTACAACTTTCCTTTTAAAACCCCTGGTAGTTGGTATTCATTGAGAATCATGCTAACATAACTAGCCAGAATTTGAAAACTATAACAGCTACTTCTTACTAGATGGTCATACCAACATTAAAAAGATCCTCACTAGATGGTCATACCAATATTAAAAATGATACCCATTAGATGGTCATACAATATTAAAAAGATACTCATAAGATGGTCATGCCAACATTAGAAAAGATCCTCAATAGATGGTCATACCAATATTAAAAAGATATGCATTAGATGGTCATACTAACATGAAAAGATTGTCATTAGATTGTCATGCCTATATTAAAAAAATCCCCTTTAAATTGTCATATCAACATTAAAAGATCCTCATTATAGTCACACTGATATTAAAAAGATATGCATTAAATGGTCATACCAACATTAAAAGATCCTCATTAAATGGTCATGCCAACATTAAAAGGCTATGCATTAGGTGGTCATGCCAACATTAAAAAGATCGTTATTAGATGGTCATACCAATATTAAAAATGATACCCATTAGATGGTCATACAATATTAAAAAGATCCTCATTAGATGGTCATGCCAACATTAAAAAAGATCCTCACTTGATGGTCATACCAACATTGAAAAGGTCCTCATTAGATGGTCATACCAATATTCATCCTCATAAGATGGTCATTCCAATATTAAAAGGATTTGCATTAGATGGCCACACCAACATTAAAAAGATCCTCATTAGATGGTCATACCAATATTAAAAAGATCCTCATTAGATGGTCATGCCAATATTAAAAAGGTCCTCAGTAGATGGTCATACCAACACTAAAAGATCCTCATTAGATGGTCATGCCAAAATTAAAAGGTCCTCAGTAGATCTTTATACCAACATTAAAAAGATCCTCGTGCAATATGTAGTTATTCTTAATGATACTGATCTAATCTCCAAAATTACTGTCTTGGTGGCCATTCTGTAACTTTTTTATGGCTGCTTCCCATAAATGATGGTCTTATTGATGTGAGGTTTTCACCCAAACAGTTAGTATAACAAATTGAAAGTGATATTCATATGATGTCATTTGCATGGTTTTCATTAAACATTTTTATAATATTTTATTGGTTGATCATATGATGTCATTTGCATGGTTTTCAAAAAAAATTTTTATAGTATTTTATTTTTCAGAATAAAATTGTTTGAGATAAAAAAAAACATTAAGATACTTGTTTGTTTTTAAAAATTACTTTAGAAAACCAGATCTAATTGACATTAGGGTCGAGTGAAATCATATCTTTACATTTTCATAATTGATTGCATAATGAACACAATGACTATACATATACAAGTAAATATTGTATTTAGTTCCATTCCATTGGTGGTCATCTCTCAGACATGATTTGAAGGTGAAAGCCTTTTTACTTTGGATTGTATCTGTACTGGCTTGTGAGCATGATAAAGCAAACAAGTAAGAATGGATTATTATTAAATCTAGTTTGTTGATAAGTCTTATGAATACCATAAATGATGCCACCATTCTCTGGAAAGTGTTTACTATAGCTTAAATCAAACTTAGTGCATGGCTATATCTTGACATTGTCTAAGACTGGTTAAATGACTTTCTGTCCATGATTCAAGATGATGAGACTTGACAAGAATTTGTCTTGTACCTAGAGGTGTCTTGTAAACACATGTATTCTGACCTGTACAAAAATATTTTTATTTCTGATTTAGGTATATTGGAGTTTTGAAGAATATCAGACAGTATCAGTACTCAGCCATTAGAAAGAATAAAGGGACAGAAAAAGTAATCCATCTTGTAGATTTTTGGTCAGTAGATCCCTTTGAGGGACTAATTGTCACAAGATCCAATTGGGTCTCTTTTTAACCAGCAGGTGTGCATCCATTTATTAACTGAGTACTGCACAGCTACATTTTCTCCAAAAGGCCCAAGAAAATTTATTTCTGCTTTCTTTTAGGGACCAAAAGAGATTCATGGATAGCATTGGACCCCATGACTGGTGAGAAGCTGCAAACTCTAACAATGGATGGGCCCCAAAAGGTCTGCCCATCTAACCTTGAGAATGTTTTGTACATAGGAAGGACAGGTACCTGAATTACTGAAAATAGTGTTTACTTTGTTAATACATGCTGCATTGACCCTTTCCTTGCTCATATTCTCATGACTTGACTCTCATAAGTTTTTCACAGTTAGTTTCATAAGTGAAGCACTCATGAAACATGGCATGATTCATTTTATTCTGTGATACTTATTTATCTAAAAAGGTCCAGAAGCTCTTATGGGATGCTTTTTCATCCATTGTCTGTTTGTTAGCACAACCTTGTACTATTCACTACTTGTATTCCCAAATTATTTGGCAGGAAAAAAAAAATCATCGCCAAACCTACTTTGTCAAAATGACCACTTGGATATCCCTTATGGTCCCCACAGCAGACATCTTGAAAATTTTATCATAACTCCTTCTAAATGGATAGCCATGTCAAGATGAGGTTTCTGCTTAAAATATGTTCCATTTCAAGCGGATTGCCTCCCCTTGAACTGCCAGGTGTTGCTAGATTTTAGTTTTGCTGCTGTACTGGATCTCATTGTCATCTGACAGTCCAAGCTATTTTTGTGTTCTGATTGACTCATCCTTTTGTATTTATTATGTAGATTAATCATCAGGTTGTATTAATTGTTTTTTGGTTTTTTTTACAATTTTTGCCAAATTTGAGTAATTTTGTCACTGTTGGAGACTTTGTCTTTTTAACACCACACCTCACCATGCTATCATTGATCTCTGTAAGTTAGCACGACTTTGATGTTTTTCATTTGCTTCATTTGTAAAGGAGTTGGCTTTATTGAGTTTCTAATATGCTACATTTGTAATTTATGCTTTGTTTTTTTTCCTTCTTGTGTAGTCTCAGTACAGTCAACTAATTACTTGCATTGCTTAAGTTCAAAGCATAGTCTATTAGTTTTGAATGTGACAGACTTTTTTGATTCATTCATCAGGGATTTGATCTTTATTAACAAGTTATTAATGTGTTGAATTAGATTTATGCTTTGCTTTTTCTTTTTTTCTCATGTCATATAAATGCTATTTAAGCAACTTCAAAGCATGGAAGTTTATTATTACTCTTGTTTATACTAAATATACACCAACTGTAATATGAAACATCTGTAATAATTGGTCATAGGAAGACTGGGTTACCTTTTAGGCTACTTATTTACATAATTATTTGGTCATGTATGCTTTTTTCATGGTATGTTTCAAAAATGTTTACTAAATCCATCAAATGCACATTTAGAAGCAGTCCATTCAGCATTGAAGGAAAGGAAAGAAGAAACAAGTCAAGGAAGACAATTTATGATTAATTGTTGGTGATACAGATTGATTAGGGAGTATTACCCAATTTTAGGCAGCCCAGTGGGCTTAAGCCCTCCTGCATTTTATAGCATATGTTATGTGACAAGGGCTCATACTCAGTAACAAAGAAAAGAGTGAAAGCCAATAAGCTTTGTATATTTTAACAAAAGAATTTATTTCCCTAGACAACAATGTAAAATTTGGTAAATAGGATTTCCAGTTTGTGAATATAATCCAAAACTTGATCCTAAGAATGAAAACACAAGTCATATCACTAAAATGTCCTATAAGAATTCAGGTTCAAGTCCAGACGACGTACGAATATGGAGGGCGATGACGTCAGATGTAGTCTATTGTATGAATAATTCCTCACTTGAATCATAATCCGTGTTTGCAAATAATTCCAGAATGAACTTCTATGAATATCTTACAGATTTTTTTTTTTTAGAAAAGTCAACTTGTTGAGTTTCCAAGGTAATAAATTATTACATCCAAAATTCAGATGAAGAATAAACAATCTTGGCAACAAATTAAAAAATACTCCTTGTTCATTCAAGGTGTTGAATGACTGCCTGAAAACATATTAAGATTGCATCTTTAAAACCGCAATACCTCATTTCTAGTCTTGCAAGATTGACCATGGTGGTCTCTTACTACACTATTTTGATCACCTAGACCAATTTGTCCCCACTTAAGAACAAATCATAAAAAAGTTATTTACACACAGTCATCACGCAAAGAAAGTATGCCCCTGATACTGACCAATCATTTTAACTTTCTGTTGACACTGTTACCAGGGTAAGACGGACTAAATAATAATTCTTGCATAATACATATTCGTCTTTAATAAACAAACTTTGTTATAAAAATATATCTCATTACTGACAAAGAATCCAGAATCCAAGAGAAATATTCATTGTAATTAATTACAATGAAAGAAAAATGAAATAGAGTTTTAAACCTTACACACAAACAATGCAATCACATATGTGTAACACATGGCCTTTGGGCAGGTAAGTCAGGGTATATAGAGTTCATGTCAGATCAATTGGCTCCACTTTCTTATTAAACTGCACTGTTAACAGCCATCCAACTGTCACCGACCATCCAGCGCAAGAGACTGTTTGAAAAGATGGCTTGGCCATCTCCGAATCATCTTATTTGGGAAGTGTTCCTCAGTTTTAGGCATACCACTGGGCATAAGTCCCTCGGCATTTTCAAGAATGGTCTTTAGAACTGTAAGTCTGGACACAAGTTGTTTGTATTGGTTCCAATGGATTTAATACATAATACAACTGTCACTGACTGTCCAGCCATCATTGGCCATCCAGCCATTCCAATATGGAGACCTTTAAACTGAATTGGTACAGCCAAATATGATTTATGTGAATCGTAGTGACAGGTAGGATCACCTAACCATACAGTTGGGTTGGCAGTATTCTGCCAATCTCAATCCAACTGACACCCTCTGTCACAAATATTTCCTCCATTTTTGCCTACTTCGACACAGTTTGTGAATTTAAAGTTTTCCCATTTACCGTAACATCAGCCCTTGAGCTTTTACTGAGATTATGGATTATGTCATCACCCTTATCAAATGACGCCTTCTTCAACAGTGGCAGCTTACCTGGATGTCATCCTCCAGAAACTTATCGTTAGAACTATTCTACTTCAATGCAGAAATGATCTCTTTTTTAGATAATCCCGGCTTTCAAATGAACTGGGAAAAGTCAGATCTCTGTTCAACCCAGAATTTTGTCCACCTGGACATGGAATTTTTAACCTGGTGCAACTTCCTTATGTATTCAGAATCATCAGGCACATTGAATCCATTTCTAGCTAGACTTAGATTTCAGCAAGAGAGTTTTGCACCTCCTTGATTTATTCATTGTGGCAGCTGGCTTGATCCAGCTTTTTTGTGTGGACATTGCGAACACAATGGTACCCCTTTTGAAGTTCCCTTGATCAAACAGTCATCATCATGCCCAGGTTTCAATCATTCCTGTTTTGCTGGTGCATCTGAGTTTGGCTGACATGAAAATCCTTTGGCGAAGTCCCCCTAGTGGCATTCGAGGTAGGTGCCCACCTGTTGTCAACAATGTTGGAGCTGGGGGAACTGCCTCTTCACATCTACATCCAAGAAATAACGGTGTCATCAACACTTTCACTTTTGTAAAGATTACTCTGAGGCAAAATGGTCCTCAAGAGGTCTGACAACTCCGGTTGTCACCTCTCTGAAACAGAGAAACCAAATTGCATGACATTTGTGCTCTGATTTGGCGGTTTCTATGTTGATGCAACAATCTCAGTATCTACATGAAAATCAGACACATTCCCAGCAGATTCAATCTTTTTTGACACTATCCTGAATGAAGATTTTATGAGAAAAAGTGCCTTTTTTCAGAGACTGGCTCCATACCAACAACATCATCCCCCTGCATGCCTCAATCCATCAACATAATGACTTTTTTCTCTGGCTTTTTAAGGAGAAACATTTGTCCCCAATCTCTATCAAAGGCTACCATCTCATGATATTCTTTCATCATGCCAGCCATGGGCATGATACAGATTGTTTTGATCTTTTTGGACTTAACTGACCCTCAAAGAGTTGTCACATGATTGCTTTCTTCCATAGACAGGTTAAGAACAACAGTCATACAAGGTTCAGTTCTCGAGCACTACTTGAAACATGCATAGGCAAGTCTTGATATTCATAAATACCTCTTCCTTCAGGTGTGAGTTTGAACATAGGATACAAGGTCCAGTTCACGTTCTCTAGCACTACTTGAAACACGTAGAGACAAGTCGTGGTATGCATAAATACCTCTTCCTTCAGGAGTGAGCTGGAACACAGGATATCACCTCAAGACCTTGCTTCATGGCTGAATTTGTCAGACACCTAACCAGATTAGAGTTGCCTCAAAGATGGCGCTCACCAGTTATTATGTTCTTTTGAGAGAGTGATGCATGTAAGGTGAAGTTGTTTGCATTTTAAACATGCATAGTGGAGAGAAGGTTGGCATACCTATTTACTACTTTCATGTAATGTGGCTGAAATTTCTTTGGATATTGTATTTTTGGAAATTTTAAATGATCTTAGGACACTGCTAACTAAAATGTTTGCTCCCTTGTACTCCAAAAATCAACCTGAATTTGTCTAAAGTACACTATTCTTGGTAGCTATTAAAATATGGAAAATGAATTTTGCCAAACTAGACAATACCAGCTTCTGAAAGTGCAATGAATGAATTACCAAATATATAAAATGTAAAAAAAAGTTATCGGCTCTAATTTTTACAATTTACCTCTGAAGTTCGAGAAGTGAAAATGAGCAAGTAGAGCTAGCACTTTTTTGAAAAGTGCACATCTAGAGTAAGGCCAAGCTGTATACTCTCTAACCCATATTACACCCATCATCATGCATCAAAATAAAGGGAATTAAAGGTTCTTTGAACAATACCCAAGATATACAAAGTCTCTTTTAAAAAGCCAGTATATTTAGTGAGGAAACCCGGGGAAATTCTTTTTCTTTAAAATTCTAACCCTATGCTAAATACGAAACTGTAGAGCGCCACCAAAACGATTACTGTTACTGCTTTGAGCCTTATCTGTGAGTCTCTCATTTGAATGCAAATTTTTTATCTGAGTTATGATAGAAGATTTTTGCTGGAACAGTGACCTTTTTGAGCCTTCATGTTAGAGATTTAGCATCACAGAGACAAATCATGAATCTGAAATATGGTATATCATAGTGGTCATTTTTGAGAATTTTCTTATTGTTACGTCTCCATAATGAAAGGTCTTATTGACATGGTGTTTTCACCTTGGTCCTAAATGAAAATGGCACTGATGTGGTGTCTGGGATGGCAGTGTCAGCAGTCAGCCTGAAAATCTTCTTTCCTATGACAGTAATCTCATCTCAGCATGGTTTTTACATTAAAAGACTTCTTATGATGTCTGGTTGGTCCAAATGAAAATGGCACTGATGTGGTGTCTGGGATGGCAGTGTCAGCAGTCAGCCTGAAAATCTTCTTTTCTATGACAGTAATCTCATCTCAGCATGGTTTTTACATTAAAAGACTTCTTATGATGTCTGGTTGGTCCAAATGAAAATCATGCTCATCTGACATACAATATGGCCACCACTAAATCTAGTTATTCTGCTGACTTATGCTGAATAGATTCACATGGAGTTTTCAGCAGGAGACTTATGATATATTTTTGGCTTAAAATTAAAATGGTTATTATGGCTTGAATGGATAATCCTGTCATCATGGGGGTTCATTTCCTTTGACATCTAATATTAAATGAAAATGATGATGATCTGAAATAGAACATTGCCACCACTGCAGCCATCTTGAAAATCTTTGATACAGCTACTTTTCCAGAAGAAAATAGTCCTGGGTGTTTTAGAGGAAGACCTCGTATAATGTCTAATTATCTAAATGAAAATGGTGCCACTCAGACATTCATTCTAGCCATCACAGCCACAGCGGCCATCATGAAAATCTTATCACTTTTTAGTGAACAATTATCAGTATGGGGTTTTCACTGAAAAACCTCCTCTGACATCTAGTTAGTTGAATGATAATCACTTTTCCACCTTGGATGTAGGAGGATGCTCGTTCAAACCTCACCAAGTCCTACCAAAGACCTAAAAATGGTACTAACAGCTGCCTCACTAGGCGCTCAGCATTAAGAGATTAGTGTTGGGACTGGTTGGCATGATGGTGTCAGGATAATGTGACTGGGTGGGACATCATTCTATATGTCTGCTGCATGATGCCCCATTACTAGACATTGCTGTAAACTGCCACACTGCAGACATCATAGTGATGTGACTGGAAAATTGTTAAATCTATGTTAAAAAATCCAAATATCACACCCACACACACACACACTCCCATATCCCCCCACTGGATGATCACTTGATTTTGGTTTGCAATCAACATTTAACCATGTCCAATATCTCTACTGTTTTTAGATGTGATTATGAGTGTGATTTAAGATCTATTATTAAGCATGTTTTAGTATATGATTTGGTTTGAAAGCTTTTTGCATTTACCAGAATGTAACTTGTATGGGTAACACAGAATATCAAATAAAAATAAATGATGTACATTTAGTTGGTGGCAATTTACATGCAGAAAACTATTTAAAATTAATACTTGAAACATACTTTTATATATTTTTGGAGTTGTTGCTTTGAAGAGAGAGGAAGAAAGAGAAAAAAATGAATAATGTCTAATTGTAGAAATGTACCATATGTCAGGGCAAGAATAGTTCCTAAATAGGAGAAGAAAGTACTTCCGCTGAAGTGATATCAGTTGTTCTACCAATGATGTATTCAGTATCGTATGAAATATATATAAAATTATGTTCCCTTAATTTGCAATTATTACCTAAACTCATCAACATGGTGCCCCAAGTGACCAGGTGACCTAAAGTGCTTGCCTTTACGAGTCACTGCCATCTTACCTCTTTCCAAATGGGTTCGAGTTAGCCCAGAAATGTGGGTATGTGAGAAAGTTCCCAGTTGCTTCATGTGGGTCAGTGCTTCTTGCAGAGGGTTTTCTGGGTTATTCCCCTAATGAATTATACTGGCCATCATGTACAACCTATCTGCACTGAGAAATGACATTAACCCCAAATCATAAACAAGAACATAAAATCAACATGGAAAATAATGATTTCATTGACTTTTACTTGCAGAATACACAATCAGTATGTTTGACATGAAGACTCATGCTAAAAGGTACGTATGAGATGGGTATGCAAATTTAATACAATATTAACTTTTCTGTAAATAATAGGACATGAAAAATATATTACACCTTGTTTGCAGCATTAATAATTTGTGTTAATTTATAATTATTATTAATATTGTTGCAGCATAATGTGTATTATTTATAATTATTACTGCTAGCCATTAATTCTGCATAGAATTAAAATAGTTTTACTTGTTGCAGATGGAATGCCTCATTTTCAGATTACTCCTCCCATGTTGCAAGTGACATAAAAGATTATGGTAAGTTTGTCACCGATAATCTTGAATGTGTCCCCCAATTAAATCTGATATCAGATGCATTCATTTATCAAATTATATCCCCTGTTTTGGTCGCAGTTATTGTCATTGCATTATATTAAGCAAAGGTTACATATGGATTATTTCCCCTTTGTAATTGAAGCTTTTTTCTATAAGGATCCAGAATTGATCATCAATTTTCAAAAACTTCATTTACAGTTGAGTTCCCATAACATTGAGAAAAAGAAAGTTAAATATTTAGGACTGTTTCATTAAAACACACTTGTAAGACAGTTTTAACATGGAGTTGTTACCTGTATGTGCACTTTAGAATTTTATGTCTTACGTCACTTTGATGTAAATTGTTTGATTATTAACATAATTATGTTTAATTGAAGTAGCACTTGGATTATTAACATAATTATGTTTAATTGAAGTAGCCCTTGTATTTTATGACAGACATATTTTTAGAAGGAATAATGTGGGAAACATTTGTGTTTTTGGGGGGAAATTTTGAGACACATTTTATGATGTGTCTTTGGTTGGAGAGTTGATTAGTGATTTTTTTTATGCAAATTAAGTTTGATCATGGCAATCAGTTTTCATTTACATGAGTTGTGTTTTATTAATTGTTGGATTTATTGACACTTTGAAGTAAATTTATTAATTGTTGGATTTATTGACACTTTGAAGTAAATTTATTAATTGTTGGATTTATTGACACTTTGAAGTAAATTTGAGAAAGACATGGAATGCAGTTGCATTTTCAAAGTCAGGTTATGTTTTGCAAATAGTGTAAGATATTGGTTTGAAGTGTTTACCATATGAATAAAATTCATCTTTTGGATAGTTTTGTAATGTTGTGTTCAAGGTACAAATCTTTTGTGCATGCCATTCTATAGGAAATTCAGCATTTTAAACTCATAAATTGGATCCAACTGCAGACAACATAGATCCTTTGATCACATGCATGGGCAAGTCAGGGTATGTGCTGTTTGTTTTACTGATTACTATTAACAAACTGCATTGGCTCAGATTTCTCATCACAAAATGCAGCAGCAGATCTGGGTTTGCTGTCAGATCCAACTTATAAGCAAGTGTATGATAGCAGAAACCAGCTCTGTATAGAGTGAAACTAGTCCTGTAAACAGTGAAACAAGTCCTTTACACACCTTTTCCTCAATAACATAGACTGCATTATAAGCAGGGGCACAAGTTATCGAGGGACCGCAACAAATTTTAAAAAGCTTCTTAGACATCAAGGAAATCATGAGGGTGGGGCATTTTTGGGAACAGGGCTGTTTAATGATGAATCCTAATTTTACAATCACATCGATAATAATTGATAATAATTCACTTTTTCTAATGAAGTTGTTTGTTTTGTGCATAAATTTGTTTTTAAATGTCCAACATGTGAAAGATTGTTCCAGCTGGTTTCAGCAACCATCATGTGTTCACGAAAATGTGTATTACATTGCTGCTTTATGTTTCGTTGATTGGTTACCAAAGTGTTATTTAATAGTATAATGCAGAGTAGATGGAAACTAGATTAGCTGTCTATACACCACCAAACAAGATTCTTTATTTTTCAAAACCTAGCGACATTTATTTCATGAGACAATTGTCTATGCCAAAACTTGTTTTTGTATTTTTTGGTTAGTACAATATTGATGATGTAATTTCATTAGAAGTAATAGTGAAACTTTTTATCATCCATATGGATATCTCTAAGTTCCAGTTCAGGAATTCTCTGAACGTTGTTTGCCACAATGGTCCGTCTCTGTGAAATTAAGCTCTTTATTTTATGAAGTTTTTGTTTCACTTGGTTACCTAGCAATCTTTGACCACAGATACAAGTTGGTTAATTTAAGGTAGTTTAGTTATGTTACATTTTTACATATCTAGGTTCATACAAAAGTAACAAAGAAAAGAGTGAAGACAATAAGCTTTGTAAAATTTAGCAAAATAATTTATTTACCTAGAAAACAAGGTAAAATCTCCAGTTCCTATCTGCCATTGTCAGCCATAAAATGAGCAGTATATTGCGTTTCAGTTACCAATTTTGATTGCGATTTACTTCAAGTTCAATAAATAGGGATCATTTTTGGGGGTATTTTCTGGTTTTGAAAAATGGGATCCATGCCTGAACCATGTTATAAGCAGGTTTGTGAGTTATCAGGGCACGAGTTATCAAGGGAGTGGTGTACTTGGAAAAATGTTCTAAATACAGTGATACCAGTCATGTATACTGTGATACCAGTCATGTATACTGTGAAAACAGTCCTGTATCCAGTGAAACCCGTTTTGTATCCAGTGAATCGAGACCTGTGAAACCAGTCCTATAGACAGCAAAACCAGAGCTATATACTGCGAAAGCAGTGATTTATACTGTGAATTTTTTGTAGGTTTTCATTTTTATGTTATAATAATAAATTTAATGGTTCAACAAACAGTGATCCATCCATGAAGATGGCATGGCCTTGTTACCCAGTTCACAAATTGATGTACAGATCAAAATGTATTTTCTTTGGTGGAAAATCATAAAAATTAATCATCTAAAAAAATTGAATGATTGAAGCATTAACAATAGCTAAAACTTAAACTCTAACTACAATAAAGTTTTTTTCTTCTTATTTTAGAATTAATTCATTGCACTGCAAGTTCCACTGGAGTAGCAGTAACCATGGATGGCAAAACAGGTGGGATATGCAGCTGATTGATTTTCGGTTTTGACAGCTATCAAGCCAGAAATTTTTAAATTAATGTATGTATGTGTGTGTGTTTGTGTGTGTGTATGTATGTATGTGAAGAAAAACAATGAGAGTATTTGTATGGGTGATAATGTTATAAAAAGAGTAATGTCATTAACATAAACAATGCTCTGAAACAAAGGTCAGTTTACATTTTAGATTAAAAGATGTTGGATGCCAGGTCAAAATATATTTGCATGTAAACGATGATATGGATTTAGATTGTATGGAAAGTTCATTAGTAACTGAGGCCATGGGCATTGGTTTGCAAATATCTTTGTCCATCTGCTTCATTTATGTAGAACAAAACCCTATGTGCATAAATCTATCCAATTTCTAATTTGGTGACTTTGTCTTCACATAAAATAGGCCTGGAATTTGTTTTCTATTTTTGGTTTGCTTATTTAATGCTAGCTTGACATAATGCTCGCAAAATTGTATACATTAATTTGTAATTTTTAGGTGAGATACTATGGCACCGTCAGTTTGATTCACCAGTTGTAGCAATGTATACATTGAACAGTGATAAAAGCCTGCAGAAAGTTCCCTTTACCAGTTTTGCTCCTGAGACACTGGAACATTTGACTGGACAGCTGTCATCCATGTGGTGGCGGGATAGGTTTCTGGAGCACAAAAAAGAACCAAAATTTTAGTAGGTATTTTTGACTTGTTATGTGAAGCTAGGTAATACAAAATTACCAGTTTACTGTTGGTACATGAGTTGTTATTACCTCATAAACAAAATTCTCTGTTAGATACATTGCTTGATCACATTACGTTAGGATAATTGTCTCTGTTTCCACTGTATCTGTGTGTGTTTTATGTGCTTGTTGGTTTCTCTTCTTCATAGAACAGACAGCTAAGTGAAGTAAGTGTACACAGTCATGGAGGATGAATAGGAGACATGTACAATAATTTGTTGGTACACATGTAATGTGTCCTTTCGGTTGGAAATACTTGATACAATGTCCTAAAGAAGCAGCTCAATAGCTGCAAAAATGAACAGGCTTCAGTAAAACTGAGAAAGAATTTTTAAAGCTACACTTCTTGTCCAAATCGCTGATTAGTATCAAGGACGTGGTTGAAAATAATAAAATTCCACTCCCCCATCCATCCCTGCAGATACAACACCGGAACATACCATATCACAGTATATAAGGATAAATAATTGATTATCCTCATTAGAGATGTTGAGAGACCCTTTCCAAGACCACCAATGAAGATGCAGGTACAACACCGGAACATACCATATCACAGTATGTACAGGATAAATCATTGATTATCCTCATTAGTGATGTTGAGAGACCCTTTCCAAGACCACCCATGAAGATGCAGGTACAACACCGGAACATACCATATCACAGTATATACAGGATAAATCATTGATTATCCTCATTAGTGATGTAGAGAGACCCTTTCCAAGACCACCCATGAAGATGCAGGTGCAATACCAGAACATACTGCATCTGTTAATGTAGTAGAAGCCAATTCCAATCTAGCAGTAGAATCATGTATCATCAAAATACAAAACATTAGATCCATACTAACATAATCATAATAAAAATAATATTTACATTTAATGATTTAATAATGAAATAAAAATGAAATAAGATTTATACAGATTTCATTCCTTAACACATATGTAATTTAACTACAGAGTTGTAACGATAGTTAAACATGTCCCTTCCACCATCAGCCTGTACAAGTATCATTTACCCCATTCATGCATGAAAATGTTTCGATGTTCGCAATTTAACACAATATGGCTGGCCATACCACACTAACCATCCAGACCACAAACTATATCTTGTCTGTCATATGCTGTTCTGGTCCAGCTGTATGAATATGATTAAGATTACAATGGCTAGAAGTTAGTTATCCTTAACTGGTGAGCTGGTTCTTTCCACGAATTTCCCGGTTTCTTCATCCACCATTAATACGGCAGCCATGTATAGCCTATCATGTGCTGAAAAATGGCATTAAGCCCAACAACAACAACAACTGGACCCTACCTTTTTTTATGAAATTCATAATGAACCAGCATTACTTGTAGGGCCTTCTGACAGCTAAACTGGCCTTTCTGAACTAGCATTTCGTAATGCATTATCTACTGATGTCATATCCAACAGGCTGTTTCCCTGGACTTGGAAATTTCAGAACTTGCTGATCCGACCATGGAATTGGCAGAATTTAGATTAAGGCAGTGATAGAGGAAATCTACAGGAATTTTTCTCTTTTGTAATGCCCTCCTTACTATGATGAGTTTGTCATTCAACATCTTGCCAGGATTGTTAAAGATTGCAGATTTACAGGGTATCACATGGAGTTTTCATGATTCCAGTAGCACATTGTGAGTCATTTGCCTGCAGCTTTCTTGCCCACACTAGTAGAAAGTCACATTTAATGCATTTGGTCTAGAAATTGCAACATGACAAGTCATTAATGCCACATCAGAGTTAGTCAGGAAAGTTGATTTGACTTCCAACATATTTTGCATATATGACAACTTCTGATCCAACTGACAAGGATACCAACAATTGTTTGGTGGTTTTGATGCATCCCCTTCCTTTCAGTTCCTCACTATGGTTAGGATGTTGAATTAAGAAGGTGAGAAAGCAAGATGCATGAGTTACCTTTAGCTCTCAGTGCAAGCTCCTGTCCAAGCACAGCCATATCAGGGAATGTGCAGGAGACAGAAGAATTGTAACCAGAAAAATTACCAGGACAACTTTCAAAATCGTCAAGCTTTATCTTATGGCCAAAAGAATTACAGGCAGTCATTTGCTGCTATTTTTATAGGCAGTCTTTTTCCAGCCACAAGCCATATCAGAGTGTCTCAGGATTTCATTATCTGATCTCATTCCATGTTCATTATCTTCACTTCAGAAGCATGTTTTACAGAAGAAAGTGCTTGTAAATGGTGGTGCAGATAAATACAAAAACAAGGCAGCTTTAACTCCAGAACATTTCTTGTTATGAAGTCCAATGGCAAATTGAGATATGCAAGAGATTTAATCAGGCTCAGTTGATTTATTCTGCCCCATTTCTAGATGACAAGTACATCCATTTGTCAGTGTGATATGTTGATTGTATGACCAGTCTTGACATTTCAGAAGTGCACTTCCAAACACTGATTCATGAATTGCACAAATTATCTTGGCACAGGTTGTCAATACTCTTTTTTCAAGAAGGAAGTAATGTGGGAATGCACATTTTCAGTCTTGATTATAAAAAATATTTAGAATGAGAGGCACAGACTGCAGATATTTTTGATTGCCCCTCTAGGATGAAAAACATCCTGGATCATTGGTTTGCTCAATTTAGTGACAGATATATGTCAAGCGATTTGCACTCAGGTAGTCAAAATTACCACTATTCTATGCATGTCCAAACTCATACTTCATGCCTGGCTCATTTCATTTATGTCCTGATTGAAACTCAGCTTGGAGCTTTGATCATAGAGAAGATTGCAAGAGATAAGGATCCACTTTAAAGATATACAGGTGGAAATGGTGTGTTGTTGATGTCACATTACTCCCAGGACTGATTCCCTAACTTCTTTTGCTTTCTCACTGATGACAAGAGTTAGTCCCTATCACAGTTAAGGCATACTGTTCCATGACATCAGACATGTTAAGAGTTCACAGAAGAGATGATTTTGGCTTCAAGAAGAAAATCTCTGACTTGCAGTAATTTTGACCCTAACCTAACCATGCTCACTCGCATTATTCCAAAGCAGAATTATTCCTGGATTTCAAACTCATCTAAATTTAAACCAGTGTCTTCAACCTCACTGAACTAGCTATCAACAAGACCTGTAACTTAGGATAAAACTCTAAGCTTCAACTTAGGATAACTCTTGCATTAACTTGCAGAGTGAGCTACATGCAGTATCCATAGATCCAAACTATTCCATTTTGATGGTTCATTTGTTCTAATGACACAACCTTATTTCCTTTCTAAGATGAGGTTTATGTCACTAGTGAATCATTAAATAATTGTTCTCTTTATCTCCTTGATGGACCTGTTGCAGGACTGTGTACAAGCCCTCAGATGAAACTCTAGACTCATGGGCACTATCTGCAACAAGAGACTGATCTCAAAAGCACTAGCCAGTTGAATGAAGGGAGTTATTATACCTTTGTACTTGGAACTCGCACAGGATCAGATGATTTCAGTTCATGAAATATGATCAACTTCCATGAGCATGTTCTTGAATATCTCTCTGTTTTAGGGACATAATAGAGACAGTTTGCTGGCAGACCCATTCTGCCTTCTCTTCCCTCTGTTTGCTTGACATGGCCTTGTTAAAGAGAGAACAGAATCTTTGGCTAGTTGACCCAGGGATGAAATTTACAACTCTTACTGAATTTACTTGAAAAACATTTTATTGTGAGACAATAATCAAGTGAAGGATCCACAGCGATATCCATTGTACATGCATAAATAATTTGTCCCAACTTGTGCTAAACTAACATTAGGAGAAATTCATCCTTGTACTGGAGCAATTGTACTTCTACTGGATGACATGGTAGAAGCTCAGTATTTCCTCCACTGACCTATTCTTGTAATATGACCAGGTAATGTATATTACAGAAAGAAAACGTTGTAGTAAATTATGTGTCTCCAGTACCACTTAGCTGCTGATTTTAATCCCTTCTTTACAATGTGAGCATCCTTAAAGGTTTTACTTGAGTAAAACTTGGAATCTGTGTACATCACCAGTCACCTAGCAGAAAGTGGTATCGACCAAAAAGAGTTCTTCCCTTTTTCTATATACAGTATACAAAGGACATATTTCATCTTTTGTTTAGGGCTGGATTTTGATGTAGCAGAGAAAATTATCTTAATGTAATGTGATCATGTAAGTATTATCCAAGAAATATAGTGTACTAAAATATCTGCTTTCTGGGAATATCATTGGTCATTTGTCATAAATTAAAATCAGTATTTCTCTTAACAATTAAACTATAGGGTTGTAAGAATTCCAGCAAGTTCATAACTAGATCATTTGACATACAAGCAGGATGTAAAGCATGACAACTGACAATACACAAATGGATGAAACAGTCATACATAAATTCTACTTCAAACTTTAAATTTAATATATATCAATATATATGAAACTTTTGTAATATATAGAAAGGTCACCCTTTGATATATTATTAGTGGAAATTACATTCCAAAAGAATGCTCGATTTTAATTACTTAGTGTTCATTTATCAGTCACTTAAAAGGACTTTTATATGCCCCCATTACATTATGATTGTGATAAATTCTGGTGCTATGAAATATAAGTAGTGTGTGGCTCATTTAAATATAATTTTCACACATCTCAACATTGAATATTAGATTTCAGTGATTCATACATCTATATCAATTGGATAGGATAAATTTTAATACTTATATGAAGACATAAAGAGCTTGTAGGGTTCCTAGGCGCACTGAATAACTGTACAAATGTTTTAATATCGTTTAGTGATTTTGGATTATTAATATATTGTTAATTTGGGTGATTGTGATTCGCACTTACTTTGTACGGGTTCATCTCCTGTTGTCAATGTTGGTCCAAATCAATCTTTTTGGTCATAGTGTTTTGACCTCTTTTAAATCCTTTCACACTATTTAGCGTGGTATATTCGTTTTCTGAGAAAAGAGTTAGGTTCTGATGTGAATATCTTCACATTAAGTGTCCAAATATATAGTAATTCCACTGCCAAAGCACTTGTGTAAGTGCGAATCACAATTCACCTGCCATCATACTTTTGAGTGTTTCTAAGGTGTTGTTAAGCATCATTTGAACTACTCGTGTGTTTCCCTCAGGCACTTATGACAAAGGTTTTTCCCATCAACCTCTGCATAAGAGGGACTCAAGGGTATAAATACCAGTCATGTGCCGTGTTCAGGCATAAGCATTCTGACTGGCAGAGATGATATATATGTAATAAGAGAACTAGAGAGCTAATAAAACTGCAGTATGCATACAACAGAGATCACATTATAACAATTTTAAACCATATATGATGATAAAATATTTCAAATGATATAAAATAAACCTGAAATATATTCTTTAGTGTTGAAAATCGGTCACCATAGAATTAACGGTGCAATAATACAGTAGCGTTATTTTAACTGATTGCCTACATCTATATTGACTCTAGTGATAAAATAATAACCTATTCTGCTGTTATATACTTGCTGCATATGGAAATTCAAATAGATAAACATTAAAATATCAAGACTGTTGCTATGGTAAATAACTAAACATGGGTAGGAGGCAGCATTCAGTGTAATATTTTTATAGGGAGTATTCATTATTTCCACTTTACAGTAATGTGACCTTTAGTTGGCTACAAAGAAGAAAAACATTTCTAAATCTATATTTCAAAGTATTGGTGCATTCTGGACCATAACAATTCACACAGGGAAACACATTTGAGTGGTATCATTTTTCGTGTGTTTTATAATTCAACTTGTTTTGGGTTGTACTTTTCCTGAGAAATACATTAATCATTTTTAGCAATTATTTTATATGTATTTACTTGAGTTTACACTGAGCCACCCATTTATGTGAAGACAGAGTTTTAGGTATCATTACTTTGTTTTGACTTATTTCAGAGTTTTGACTGAAATAGTTTTGTTCTGTTCATATTACTGATATTTACCATTACTAGCGTTTATTAAACTCTTGAAACATAAATAGCTTTCCTGTGATTGTAATCCATGTTGTCAAAGCTGATCTTGTAATGAAGTAAAGCTGGGGATGTTATAATGATGTTATCCCTTCTGTCTGTTGCCAGTTTTATTTCCACATTATTACTTGTGTTCTCTGCCATTGACAGTTACCAAACTTTGTGGATGGCTTACACTAAGGAAGAATCCTAGTGATTTAGGGTCAGAAGGTCAAGTTCATTGTGACTGAAAGAATCGGACTGGTTCCCACACAATATTATTATTTCAGCATCACATACCTAGTCCAAAATTTTAAGGATGGCTTTAGGTAAGGAGCACTGAGTCTTGGGGGGCAAAAGGTCAAATGTCAAGGCTGTTGTGACTGAAAGAAAAAAATGTTTTCTATGCAATATTGAGTTCAGTATCACATAACAGGACCAAACATTTGGGATGAATTGTACATGGGTTTAAAAAGTCAAAGGCCAAATTTATTGTGACTCTAAGAAAAAGACTGTTTTGTGCACAAAACTTTCAGTTATTTGCAAAAAGGATTACGAAATAGGCGTATGGTGTGTTATGCTATTGTTTATCAGTGATGCTGATTTATTCTCAAACATGGCTTACGTCACTAAAACTTGATAAATCCCTAAGGACTGCTTTTAAAAATTGCTGTACATCATTTGACCAAAGTTAACATATGTCTTTGGATGAAAGATTTTAAATTTGTCACAAATCTGCTGACCTTTATGGCTGCCCTTAATTAAAAAATTTTAGAAGGACTAAATGTTTTTACAAAACTGCTTAACAGAATTGGGCCAAAATTAAATTTATCTTGCCATTCAGGTTTGTGCATATGATGCCCTTTTTCCTTCAGATTTGGTTGGTACTTGCTGAAAGAAAAAAAAAATCAAATGACTTCATCACAAAAGAAATGCTTGAACAAATATGATCAAATGAGAGTTTGCATCTTAGCATGAAGGCCTGAAGCCTTATATATATATATATATATATATATATATATATATATATATATATATATATATATATATATATGATGCAGATCCAATATTTAGTATAGCAGTTGATAGCAGTTGTTATTAACAATAAAAAAAGCTTTGAAAGACTGATCAGTAGAAAGTTCACAGAAAGCATCCTGCATAACATTTCTCATGTTTCCAATCTCTTATCCTGCCTTGCTGCCATTACTGAAATTGAAGCTTCATTTCAGCATTTTGAGGCCCACTTAGACCTTTTCCATCTGAGTTATTGTGCATTTCCTGTGTTTAGACATAATTTGATTTTTACAAGAAATGTAATACATTCTCAACAGGAACTTAGTTATTGAAAGTCACAAATCTTTGGCATTTGTTTTTCCACTGCTTTCTTTGCAACAAAATGGCATGTGCTGTAACAGGTAGCCATTTTTTAATTATGAAAGTCTTGAGAAGTATTGTGTTTTTTAATTTTGGGCAACCTGTTTGCGTAAGATGTTAAGATTATGCTTTAAAAACATACTGGATGCCAGTTTATAAAACTTATTGCACATATATAATATTCACTTTGTACACAACAGATTGGTTGGGTTTTGTGGTTTAATGCCATTTTTCAGCACATGACAGGCTATATATGGCAGCCAGTATATTTGGTGGAAGAAGAACCTCGGAAAACCCTGGGAAGAATCACCAACCCACATGAAGCTACTGGCTCACATACCCATGTTGGCTGCATCAGGACTTGAACCCATGTGGACAGAGGTGAGATGTCAGTGATCGGTACAGGTGAACACCTTAGACACTTATGCCGACTGTGGCCCCTGTACACAAAGAAGGTAATAAATCAAAACTTTTAGGAAATGCTTAAGTGTGTGAATAATATTTATACAGCTTTTTTATTCCCCTTATTTGAATTCAAGAGATTGGAATGGTGGCAAAAGTGAATGAACAATATTCATACAGCTTTTTTATTCCCCTTATTTGAATTCAAGAGATTGAGTGGTGGCAAGAAAATTATGGATATTTAGCTTCTTGCTTTAAAATTTTAAGTTTTGGAATTTTTGATTTAGTGGTGGAGTGTCAGCTTTAAAAACTTTACATTTTTTAATTGCTTAATTTTATGTGTATAGATAAATTATTTCAGTAGTAAATGTCATCCTTTTCTTGTTTTGATTTACATTGTGTTCTTTGTTTCCATTTTAGCCCCACCCTGTATGTAGGAGAACATGAGAATGGCCTTTTTGCTACAGCATCTTTTGTTGATGAAAACACTGTTACAATTGCAGTGAGTACAAGTTTATTATGCTAGGGTATATTGACTTTCACCCTGGAGAGGAACAAAATTATAGTGAGTACAAGTTTATTATGCTAGGGTATATTGACTTTCACCCTGGAGAGGAACAAAATTATAGTGAGTACAAGTTTATTATGCTAGGGTATAGTGACTTTCACCCTGGATAAGAACAAAACTGTACAATTATAGTGAGTACAAGTTTATTATGCTAGGGTATACTGACTTTCACCCTGGATAGGAACAAAATTGTACAATTATAGTGAGTAAAAGTTTATTATGCCAGGGTATACTGACTTTCACCCTGGATAAGAACAAAACTCTACAATTATAGTGAGTACAAGTTTATTATGCTAGGGTATACTGACTTTCTCCCTGGATAAGAACAAAACTCTACAATTATAGTGAGTACAAGTTTATTATGCTAGGGTATACTGACTTTCACCCTGGATAGGAACAAAATTGTACAGTTATAGTGAGTACAAGTTTATTATGCTAAGGTATACTGACTTTCATCCTGGATAGGAACAAAACTGTACAGTTTTAGTGAGTACAAGTTTATTATGCTAGGGTATACTGTGAGTACAAGTTTATTATGATTGAATGATTGACTAGATGACTTTTCACACCAGATGGGAAGAAAACTGTTACAGATCTAGTGAATACATATTTATTACAATAAAATAGACTGACTTATCACCCTAGATGGGAAGAAAACTGTTACAGGACAAGTGAATACATATTTATTACAATAAAATATACTGACTTCTCACACCAGATGGGAAAAAAATGTTACAGGACAAGTGAATACATATTTATTACAATAAAATATACTGACTTTTCACCCTAGATGGGAAGAAAACTGTTACAGATCTAGTGAATACATATTTATTACAATAAAATAGACTGACTTTTCACCCTAGATGGGAAGAAAACTGTTACAGGACAAGTGAATACATATTTATTAAAATAAAATATACTGATTTTTCCTTCTAGATGGGAAGAATACTGTTACAGGACAAGTGAATACATATTTATTACAATAAAATAGACTGACTTTTCACCCTAGATGGGAAGAAAACTGTTATAGATCTAATGAATACATATTTATTACAATAAAAAAGACTGACTTTTCACCCTAGATGGGAAGAAAACTGTTACAGAACAAGTGAATACATATTTATTACAATAAAATATACTGACTTTTCACACCAGATGGGAAGAAAACTGTTACAGGACAAGTGAATACATATTTATTACAATAAAATATACTGATTTTTCACACCAGATGTGAAGAAAACTGTTACAGGACAAGTGAATACATATTTATTACAATAAAATAGACTGACTTTTCAACCTAGATGTGAAGAAAACTGTTACAGATCTAGTGAATACATATTTATTACAATAAAATATACTGACTTTTCACCCTAAATGGGAAGAGAACTGTTACAGATCTAGTGAATACATATTTATAACAATAAAATATACTGACTTTTCACCCTAGATGGGAAGAAAACTGTTACAGGACAAGTGAATACATATTTATTAAAATAAAATATACTGACTTTTCACCCTAGATGGGAAGAAAACTGTTACATGACAAGTGAATACATATTTATTACAAAAAAATATACTGACTTTTCACCCTAGATGTCAAGAAAACTGTTACAGATCTAGTGAATACATATTTATTACAATAAAATAGACTGACTTTTCACTCTAGATGGAAAGAAAACTGTTACAGGACAAGAGAATGCATATTTATTATAATAAAATATACTGACTTTTCACACCAGATGGGAAGAAAACTGTTACAGGACAAGTGAATACATATTTATTACAATAAAATATACTGACTTTTCACTCTAAATGGGAAGAGAACTGTTACAGATCTAGTGAATACATATTTATTAGAATAAAATAGACTGACTTTTCACCCTAGATGGGAAGAAAACTGTTACAGGACAAGTGAATACATATTTATTACAATAAAATAGACTGACTTTTCACCCTAGATGTGAAGAAAACTGTTACAGATCTAGTGAATACATATTTATTACAATAAAATATACTGACTTTTCCCCCTAGATGGGAAGAAAACTGTTACAGGACAAGTGAATACATATTTATTACAATAAAATAGACTGACTTTTCACCCTAGATGGGAAGAAAACTGTTACAGGACAAGTGAATACATATTTATTACAATAAAATATACTGACTTTTCACCCTGAATGGGAAGAAAACTGTTACAGATCTAGTGAATACATATTTATTACAAAAAAATATACTGACTTTTCACTCTAAATGGGAAGAGAACTGTTACAGATCTAGTGAATACATATTTATTACAATAAAATAGACTGACTTTTCACCCTAGATGGGAAGAAAACTGTTACAGGACAAGTGAATACATATTTATTACAATAAAATATACTGACTTTTCACCCTAGACGGAAAGAAAACTGTTACAGGACAAGTGAATACATATTTACTACAATAAAATATACTGACTTTTCACCCTAGATGGGAAGAAAACTGTTACAGGACAAGTGAATAAATATTTATTACAATAAAATATACTGACTTTTCACCCTAGATGGGAAGAAAACTGTTACAGGACAAGTGAATATATATTTATTACAATAAAATAGACTGACTTTTCACCCTAGATGGGAAGAAAACTGTTACAGGACAAGTGAATACATCTTAATTACAATAAAATATACTGACTTTTCACACCAGATGGGAAGAAAACTGTTACAGGACAAGTGAATACATATTTATTACAAAAAAATATACTGACTTTTCACCCTAGATTGGAAGAAAACTGTTACAGGACAAGTGAATACATATTTATTACAATAAAATAGACTGACTTTTCACCCTAGATGGGAAGAAAACTGTTACAGGACAAGTGAATAAATATTTATTACAATAAAATATACTGACTTTTCACCCTAGATGGGAAGAAAACTGTTACAGGACAAGTGAATACATATTTATTACAATAAAATAGACTGACTTTTCACCCTAGATGGGAAGAAAACTGTTACAGGACAAGTGAATACATATTTATTACAAAAAAATATACTGACTTTTCACACCAGATGGGAAGAAAACTGTTACAGGACAAGTGAATACATATTTATTACAATAAAATATACTTTTCACAACAGATGGGAAGAAAACTGTTACAAGTCCAGTGAATACATATTTATCACAAAAAAGTAGACAGATTTTTACAATAGATGGGAAGAAAATTGTTACTGTTGTATTGAGTAAAGATTTTTTATGGTAGAATCGACTGAATTTTTCAGACAAGGAACTAAAATAAATGGTAACTGTCACACTAATGACACATAAAAGACTATTAATAGGCGAGGAATGTAGTGTGACAATCACATTTTATTTCTGAGAAGGGCCCTGTGTGACTGTCACTCTTTCTAATTCTGTTTTAATTAACATTTCAGCCACGTGACAAAGGGCTCAAATTGCTGGAAGGTCCAAACCTTACACCTTTGGATGAAAAACAGAACATTTATGAGGAGAGGGTTACAGCCCACACAATCAGAAGAGGTGGAATTATTCTTTTGTTAGGTATGGTTTGAAAGTCTTCTAAGCAGGCACTTTATTCCTCTCAGTTTAGGATTTGAGATAAAGGATATGGATTGAACACTAAAAAAATAAACTGTGTGCATATGCATATATGTTTTGTGTGTTTATGTGTGTGCATGTTCATGCATGCATGCTTGGGTCAATATCATGTCAATATCATGTCAAAAAAATTACTTGATAGCTAATATAAAGATGTACATATTTCCTTGACATGTCCAGTAGATCATAGGTTTTTATCTGCACATACTTTTAGCAGACATTGTTCAGAGGAATTTTGAGATATTGTTAGATCAACTAGTCTTTGATTTTGTTTATCCATTTAAGTGCCAAATAAACACCATAGTGAAGTTAAATTAAAAGTTCACTGTCTTGTTTTCAGCTTCTTTCTTTCTTGGACAATCAGTAAAGGTGTAGTTGTCCTAATTTATAAAGATGGCTATGTATAATTTGTATTTTCTTTCTTGGACAATCAGTAAAGGTGTAGTTGTCAACTATATTTGTTTTGGTTAGTGTCTTTTCTCAAACACTGTATAACCACAAAACACAGGACAAAGCCTATCCCCATGACTTTTTTTTTATAAAAAATCCTTTAACTGAACATTTGCCTTGGGGTTTGTAATATACAGTGGAGATTAGATCAGTCTCTTATACCCAGTGGTTTGTGTCAAGGTGTTTTGGGGTATGACTTGTTTAGAGCAAGTCTAGGAAGATTAGCCCTGAATTAAGAAAAAATATTCTGGTGACAATAACTAATTTTTATTACTACCCTCCTGATTAAAGAACAAAAAATGCACCGTCCAAGTTTGCCAGAAATGCAAGTTAAGGATGTGTTACCTATTTCAAGGTTGCAAGACAGCTTGTCCTCAGTTATTATTTTTTGAAAGCAGAAAAGTAAGATAATGTTAATTGGTGAAATTTTATGTTCAGTTTTCAGTAATTTTAGGGCTTTTCCATTTAAACATGTTATCCTGGGAAGGCAGCGTTTTAAAAACATGTCAGGATACATTAATTGCACTGAGTTCATATTAAATGATAAGAAAATTCTATGGTTGTACCCCTCATATTAAATAATAAGAAAATTCTATGGTTGAGTACCCCTCATATTAAATGGTAAGAAAATTCTATGGTTGAGTATCCCTTATATTAAATGGTAAGAAAATTCTATGGTTGAGTACCCCTCATATTAAATGGTAAGAAAATTCTATGGTTGAGTACCCATCATATTAAATGATAAGAAATTTTTATGGTTGAGTACCCCTCATATTAAGTGGTAAGAAAATTCTATGGTTGAGTACCCCTCATATTATATGGTAAGAAAATTCTGTGGTTAGGGGTATATGAAATGATAAGAAAATTCTATGGTTGAGTACCCCTTATATTATATGGTAAGAAAATTCTATGGTTAGGGGTATATGAAATGATAAGAAAATTCTATGGTTGAGTACCCCTCATATTAAATGGTAAGAAAATTCTATGGTTGAGTACCCCTCATATTATATGGTAAGAAACTTCTATGGTTAGGGGTATATGAAATGATAAGAAAATTCTATGGTTGAGTACCCCTCATATTAAATGGTAAGAAAATTCTATGGTTGAGTACCCATCATATTAAATGATAAGAAAATTTTATGGTTGAGTACCCCTCATATTAAATGGTAAGAAAATTCTATGGTTGAGTACCCCTCATATTATATGGTAAGAAAATTCTATGGTTAGGGGTATATGAAATGATAAGAAAATTCTATGGTTGAGTACCCCTTATATTATATGGTAAGAAAATTCTATGGTTAGGGGTATATGAAATGATAAGAAAATTCTATGGTTGAGTACCCCTCATATTATATGGTAAGAAAATTCTATGGTTAGGGGTATATGAAATGATAAGAAAATTCTATGGTTAGGGGTATATGAAATGATAAGTAAATTCTATGGTTGAGTACCCCTCATATTAAATGGTAAGAAAATTCTATGGTTGAGTACCCCTCATATTATATGGTAAGAAAATTCTATGGTTAGGGGTATATGAAATGATAAGAAAATTCTATGGTTGAGTACCCCTCATATTAAATGGTAAGAAAATTCTATGGTTAAGTACTCCTCATTCAGAGTGCCTTCGCTATGTCCCAATTATGTGGAAATCAGGTAATCATGGAAGGATATTTATTTACTAACACTTAAACAGCAGCAGGACGTAAATCAAGAATTACATTTTTCAGTACATTTAATAATTAGGTACATCAGTGTTTGCCCCTTTTTTACAACTGGTCATAGCTCCATTTGAATGGGTTTCTATTCAGTTTCATTGATGTATGCCTGACATGCAAGTTTTGTGGAGAAAATGACCAGTAAGAGCCATTAAAATTGTAGGATATCCGATTGATTGATACTTAGATTTCCCTACATACCTAGCTGACATCCTAGCTTCAGTTCAGATAAAAAAAATTGTGGATAATCAAACTTAGAATAATAAAGGCTATATTGTGTGATCTTTGATGGTTCAGTAATAATGCTTTGTACTTTCATAGAATCTTTTTTGCATATTTCAGAATTATGACTTAATATTTTTTGTTATACTGTGAGTTCTATTTCTTCTGTTGCTAGGTTACCATGAAGTACCAGAGCAGGACATGTCCCGAATCCACCCAAATTATCAGATCACAGACAAGTCTGGCAGCACAGAGAAAGTGATACCTCACCAGCCTAGTCAAAAACCCATCCCAGCTGTGGACAACAGGGATGGGGTTTCTGACAATAAATCCACAATGGGGGAATCACAGCTAAGCTTTCTATACAACTTGGACCTGAAATTTATCACCACTATCATACTGCTATTACTCACTATTGGAGTTGTGCTCATCTATTTTCCAAAGGTAAAAGTTTTTGTGATCCATGTCTGACTATCACTCCATTTCTCAATCCAACCTGTATTTTCATTTTAAATATTTATCTTTTTTTTCTCTCTTTCTCTCATTGTTATAAATGCAGTTTTTAAAGAAATGCTGAAAACATCAGATATCAACTGCACATCTACTAGGTCTCGTACATTTGTAAATTGATCATTCTTTTGCCTTTGTTAAAGCTGGTAGGCACACTGAAAGCTTACTCATAGCAAGAAAATAATGTAAGCATTTTGTATCATGCAGTGCCCAAAATTATGAATTTTTATGATCAGTAGTAATTTCCTATACTCGGAGCATAAAATTCTTAAGAGTTTGAATTTTTTGACAATATCACTCTTCATTAGCGACTTAAATTGATCATGTGACTTATAATGGTCACTTGATACAAGGAGACTGGTGTAGATGGAGGTGGTAAGTCAAATCCCTTGTCCCTGTTTAGTGTTGTCATATGTCATTCGCCTCCTTCACTTTAATTTTCCATTGTATTCTCTGACATATAACCTTGGTCTGATGATGGAATGTTCCATATTGCTGCAGTGTTCATGTATGACCAATGACTGTCCACTGATGATTTCCTTAATCTCTGCCTCTTTCCCTGATGTAGTCATTCTCACTATCACAACATTTGATATAATAAATAACACCAAACGTTTTTTCAAATTTTCTGTTTTGTCCATCAGATCTGCAAGTTTTTGTCTTAAAAATTTGCATGGTTTTTGGTGTACATTGATCCCATATTATCTAAATATTCTAGCTGGGACTTGTGAAGTACTCAACATAGATGGCATACTAATGTTGGTTCTCTTTGGGCTACTACTGGTTTTGTCTGGTGTTTTCCTCTACCATGATGTGATCAGCATCAGTCACTGATGAAGGCAGCAAGATATTGTCGACAATTCGTAAGATAATTATGCTCCAATTACCAATGATCAAGTAAGCAACCTTTTCAGCTGTATGCTTTTAACAGCCCTTTTAACACATTATTATAATGCAGAGAAAATGGGAACTAAGTGCATTTCTCAATGACATACTGAGGCAGCCAATGCAGGCTGACCTTTACAGCAGCCACCCTTGACAGTTAAGATTCCATGGCCCCTGACATGAAAAGCTGTGTATAGGGTGCACATGATAAATGTTTTCATCTTTAAATTCATTATCTGATCAAAATACCTTAGGAAAACTACTACATTGCAAATCCAAGCCTCTCGGGTTAAAATTTCTGCGATAAAAAGTATTTGCCCACATAGTTGGCAGTTACGCAGAGTGATTTCATATTGGTACAGGGATTGGTGCCAGATCCTTGAATATATTACTTACTACTTCCGCTCGAGCTAAGTAGCATGTTGTCATCAAGAAGGACCTCACAGAAATCGTCTAATAAGTTTCTGAATTCCTACACTAATAAGTTGGAGAGCATTCACTTCAAAGGTAAGTATACGCATTCAATATTTCTGACTATTCACTCCACCTAGAGTTCTGCTTTTACTTTAAAACACTTTGCACCAGTAGTTCTGGCTATAGTTTTAAATTATATGTGCATGTAAGTCTGTATTTGACTGAAGAAAACTTAACATGTATATAATTTCTGCTTCAACCAGATACTTAAAGGTAAGTTTTCTATGCCAATTTTTCAGTACAGGCTATCATTTAAAGCCTTCTTACTGGTATTATTGTGAACTGATATATATATATATATATATATATATATATATCAAGGGTTATCGGTGGTGGATGTGGGAGATAAGCACCCATTTCCCCAAGAAATCCCCCAATGGCTTGCATCTGAGATAGCCTCTGACAACCAAATTCAGCTCCAGGCCTTCACGGGTGGCTTAACTACTAAGCCCGGCGGAACCTGTTTAAACTAACTGGAGGAGGGATGGCAGGCGAGTTTCTGGCACCTCAAAACCAGATGCTTCGGGCAGATGGGGCCCATTAAGCTTGGGTGGTAGCCCGTCTAGGACAAGGTAAACTCTGACTTCAAACCTTCGCTGCCTTGCGACTATACCCATACATGAGAAAGGCTAAGGGAGTAAACCCCAACAGAAAATCCGGAGACGGAGTCCCTAAGGCGACTTGTCACTGCTTTTAATGACATCTTGGCAACTCCTGCAACATCGCTGGTGCCATGACATATCATCTTATCCTTTCGCTTGGATTCATCAGCTGTGTGGAGAGGGGGAGTCAGTTGCATGGGCAACAGCTGATTCTCCATATAACCCTGCCCAGGCTTGTGCCCTGGAGAGGACACTCCAGCTTCGCTTCACTTGACACAACATGGGAAGCAACAGTTACTGGTTATAAGTCACCACTCGATTGGCGTAGAGTTAGATGCCAGGGGTTGCTTCTGACGGTGGGAGAGACCAACAGGTCTCATTGGACAGCTATTGCCTACCTCAAGCTGGGCAGCTCCCATCCAATAAGGTGCCGTCCCGCCACAGCTCGCCTGCCTTGATGGGTGCACAGGGCTTAAGATATGTGAGTACCTGACAAGCGGACTGCAACTACAGCACCAAGAAAAAACAAAAGAAAAGCAACAAGGAAATAAACAATCCTCAAGCTAGGTACCTGGAACGTCCAGACTACTGGGCTCTCAGATGATCTCCAGGCAATCAGTGATGTTCGAAAGACTTCAGTCATCAACGATGAACTCGCAAGACTCCATGTCGATATCGCCTCACTTCAAGAGACACGGCTACCAGATTCTGGGTCCCTCAGAGAAAAGAACTACAAGTTCTTGCAAGGAAAGAGCACAGATGAAGTTAGGGAATATGGTGTTTGTTTTGCTGTCTAAAACTCTGCTGGCGATGATAGAACCCTTCCAACAAGGAAACTAAAGACTGCTATCTCTTCACCTCCACACCACAACCGGGCTAGTTAATCTAATCAGTGTTTACGCTCCCACACTCAGTGCCACAACAGATACCAAGGATACGTTTTACATCGAGCTCGACTTGCTCATTGACAGAATTCCAAAGGAAGAGAACTTGTTATTACTGGGCGACTTCAATGCCGATTACAACTCCTGCCTTTGTGTCTTGGCAAGTTTGGCATTTGGAAGATGAATGAAAACAGGCAACATCTATTAGAAATGTGCTCATAACACAACCTTAGCATCACCAATTCATATTTTAAGACAAAACCACAGCACAAAGTGTCTTGGAGGCATCCCCGATCCAAACACTGGCATCAGCTGGACTTGATCATCACAAGACATTCAGCCATGAAGGGTGTTCAGCTTACTCATACATTCCACAGCGCTGACTGCGACACCGATCACTCACTAGTTTGCTGTAAATTTTAGCTTCAACCAAAGAAGATCCACCACTCTAGGCAAGTGGGTAAACCACACATTGATGTGAGCAAGACGTCATATCCTGACCAGGCTGAAGAATTCACTTATGCCCTCTCCAAGGCGTTCAGATCAGAACCTCCCTATGGCAGTGCCAAAGAGAGATGGGACAACATCAGAGATACTGTGAACAGTGCAGCCACAAGAATCTTTGGTAAGAAGCAGACAAAGAGCAATGACTGGTTTGACGCAAACTCCACCACACTCATGCCAGCAACAGAAGAGCGTTGCAGTCCCCACCTGGAATACAAGCCATTCACCCGGCCAGAGGACACTACATGCATATAGGTCTACCAGAAGCATAGGGCAGAGGTTAGCACAGCAGTGCGCCAATGAATACTGGCTTTTGCTCTGTCAGAGCATCCAGTCAGCAGTAAACAAAGGAAACATCAGAGGCATGTACAATGGCATAAAGAAAGCAATGGGTTCAACGAAGAAAGTGATAGCTCCACTGAAGTCTGCTGCAGGCAATATTATTCATGACAAGGGCAAACAGATGGAGCACTGGATGGAGTACTACTCCGAACTGTATTCCAGAGAGAACAATGTGACCAACGATGCCCTCAATGCCATTGAAAACCTCCCTTGTTTGACCAAACTGGATGAGAAACCTACTGCGGAGGAACTAAAGTTGGCCTTAGAGAAACTGACCACAGGTAAAGCCCCAGGGAAGGATGGCATCCCAGCCGAAGTCATCAAGTGTGGCGGCAGTGTGCTGTTCACACACCTTTATGATCTTCTCTGCCAGTGCTGGGATGAAGGTGCAGTGCCTCAGGACATGAGAGATGCCAGCATCATAACTCTGTATAAGAACAAGGGCAACAGAAGTGACTGACACAACTGCAGGGCCATATCACTTCTCAGCATCGTGGGTAAAGTCTTCGCTAGAGTCATCCTGAACAGACTGCAGATGCTTGCTGACTGAGTGTATCCAGAGTCTCAGTGTGGGTTCCGCGCAGAGAGGTCCGCAATTGACATGATCTTCTCCATCAGGCAACTGCAGAAGATGCAGGAAACAACACAGACCCCTCTTCCTGGCTTTTATAGAACTCACCAAAGCATTTTCTCTGGTCAGCAGAGATGGACTCTTCAAAATCCTGATGAAGATTGGATGCCCTCCAAAGCTGTTAAGCATGGTCCAGTCCTTCCATGAAGACATGAAAGGCTCAGTGCAGTATGATGGCTCATTGTCTGAACCATTCAACATCCACAGCATAGTGAAACAAGGCTGTGTCCTTGCACCCACGCTCTTTGGCATCTTCTTCGCTGTCCTGCTTAAGTACGCCTTTGGGACGTCCACAGAAAAGATCTACCTGCACAAGCGTTCAGACGGCAGGCTGTTTAACCTGGCACGACTGAAGGCAATGAGCAAAGTAAGGAAAGCAACCATTAGGGACATGCTCTTTGCAGACGATGCTGCTATAGTCACTCACACAGAAGCTGAACTACAATTCCTGACAGACCGCTTTGCTAAAGCATGTGATGATTTTGGATTGACCATCAGCCTAAAGAAAACCAATGTGAGGGCTCAGGACGCGGACCCACCCAGCATCATCAACAACTACAAACTAGAATAATCAGTGAGTTCACTTACCTTGGCTCTACCATCACCAACAACCTTGCACTTGATGCCGAGTTCAACAAGTGGATTGGAAAGACGTCAACAACTCTCTCTAGATTGTCACAGAGAGTGTGGAACAACAGCAAGCTGACACTGAACACTAAGATCTCAGTGTACCGTGCCTGCATACTTAGCACTCTCCTGTATGCCAGTGAAACTTGGACCCTGTATGCCTCTCAGAAAAAAAGACTGAGTCCCTTTCATGTGCGTTGTCTCTGTCGCATACTCTGGATCACCTGGAGCGATCGTGTGACAAACAACGAGGTGCTTCAACATGCTGAAATTCCCAGCATGGTCACACTCCTCCGCCAACATCACATCAAATGGCGGGGCCATGTGTGTCGAATGGATGATGGACTGATCCCCAAAGACCTTCTCTACTCTAAGCTTGCCTCAGGCAGAAGATCATTTGAACAGCCACATCTTTGCTTCAAGGATGTCTGCAAGCACTACATGAAAGCTCTTGGGATCGAGGTCAACACCTGGGAACATCTTGCCCTCGACAAGTCCAGCTGGCAACATGCTCTGTTCACAGGTCTGAAAGCCAGCGAGGAAAAGTTACGACAGCTCACTGTTGAGAAAAGATCTGAGGAAGAGGATGCAGTTCCAACCAAGACCAGACTCAACCTTCAAGTGCAGCAACTGCAGCAAGGATCAAGGGCGCTCTATAGCCACAGAAGACGCTACACAACTACAAACTGTGACACCTTACATGGGCGCATTTCCATCGTCTTTCGAGACTAACTCTTTCGAGACTAACAGAAGCCAACAACAACAATATATATATATATATATATATATATATATATATATATATATATATATATATATATATACATACACACACTTCATAGCCTTTATAACGCCATCGGCTAGCACTTTATTAATTTTACCAGTATAGAACGTTATGGGCCTATTTCTACAAGTAAGTTGTCTCATAATGGACATTGTTGCATTTACATTGAACGATGCTTCAGTTCCTTTTTTATTTGCAGGTTTTTGTATGTAATATAGAAAACTTGTTCATGTTGCTGTAAAGCTTCCACTCTGGTCTGATAAGTACTGGTCATTTTTCTATGTATGGTTTACTCAGCAGTGTCAAGCTCGTTCATTGTTACTATAAGTTAAGTGATGTTAGAGTGAATTTTGTCAGTATAACCTTCAAAGTGTTGCCATGTCAATAGTTCTTTTGAATCACAAAGAATACTATTCCAGTTTAGAATTCTGAATAATTTTCAATAAATGTCTTTGTCCAAGAATCAATTTAGAAGAACTTGTATTCCATGGTAAATAAATTACTAATTCCAAAAAAGTAGAAAAATTTAAGTTAAACTGGTCACAACAAAACATCTTTGAGCTTCAAAGCACAACTGAACTGATTCTTATGATTGCATGAGTTATTTGCCCAACTAAAACACAAAACTGATTCCCGGATGGTGGTCAAAAATTAATCCCACTCGGAAAAACCAAACGTTTGTAACAATAAATTAATATTATTTGTTACACTGCCATTTTAGTTAGCAGTGTGCTAAGATCATTTTTATAATTTTGAAAAGTTCAATATCCAAAGAAATGTCAGCCACATTATCTGAAAGTAGCATGGAAATATGCCAACATTCTCTCCACTGTGCATGTTATAAATGCAAACAACTTCACCTTACATACATCACTCTCTCATAAGTATATAATATCTAGTGAGCACCACCAATTATGGGTTGGGAGCTCATTTATTGCAAGTAGGGGCCCTGAGTGGCCGAGTGGTCTAAAACACTGTCCGTTACGGATCACTGCCATCTCACCTCTGTCTGCATGGGTTCGAGTCTAGGATTCGGCTAATGTGGATATGTGAGAAAGCTTGCCAGTAGCTTCTCGTGAGTCGGTGGTTCTTTCCGGTGATTTCCTGGTTTCTTCCTCCACCATTAATACTGGCCGCCATGAATAGCCTATCGTGTGCTGAAAAATGGTGTTAAGCCCAACAACAACAACAACAACATTTATTGCAAGACTTCTATATTGTCTGTGGCAAATGGGGACCAGGAGTGGTGCATCAAATCGCCTGATCTTTGTGTGCTGGTCTGGCAGTTTCTTCTTTGGTTCATTAGCATACAAATCAGAATTTATTTTCTGGCTGACATTCAGGTTATTCATTCAGATTGGTCTCTTCATCCATTTGTTTTTATTTGGATTTATGCACTTTTGGAGCATTTGATAATAATCTCTTTGCAACAAGGAGGAACCACAAATGACTTTCATTTTCTCAATCGTTCTTGACCTTGGGCTGTGGATGCACTGTCATTCGGCTGGGAGGATTGTTTGCCTAACCCCCAGGTTGATTCAATGATTTACTAGCTGTAGACCTACCTGGAAAGATTATGGCCAAACCAGCAACCATGGTTACAGATGTTTTAATAAAAATTTTGCAGCGAGTTAAACTGAAATACAGGTAACGAATAATGTTCCGATCTGGAACAAATCATAACAACTGATGAATAAGAATTAATGAGAAGAAATTATAAACAAAATATGATTAACTCATGGATCTACCATCATGGATGATCAATGTTTTCGAAATTAACATGAAATGAACAGTATTGCATCCACCACCAAGATATCAAATAAGGAATTCACACAACTATGAATACAAGATGGTTATTCATGAAGGCTAAAATATAGAATTTGTACAAATACAGATAATATTTGATCCACAAGTAGGGCATATACAAATATATATGATTTTCACTCAAATATTGATACTGAATACATTTACATGGAATAAGTAACCTTCAGCTGACAATCACATGGTATCTTCTGTCCCACTGATCTGTTGGATGACCACTATGTATGGTCTTCCCCTACCATTCTGCTGATGGATCCCTCAAGAGCCCTTTTTGTTCACTGCAGACCCATTGGTCACAAAGCTTTGGCACATCGACACAAACAACCACTATTTTCCTGAGAGCCAATGTTGGCTCATCAACACAAAACATCCACTGTCTTCCTGGAGCCAATGTCATCACTGACAGCGACACACGTGTTATTCAAAAACCCACCAAATCCTATGACTGCATCCTTCAATGCAGCAGTGGATTTCATCATCCTAGACAATTACATTGGAAGGCATAGACAACCAGGTCACCATCCTGGTGCCATCAGACTTGCAATTGTTTGGGTGGTGTCACCATCAACAGATCCAAGTACAAGTCCACCATATCCGGCTTTCAACAAACATGATGGACTTCCTACCAAATGGTCCGTTCATCCCTTTTTTATCAGCTGAATCTGCACCCACTAGAGTCAACCTGATTGATCAATTTGCGATGTGTTGGAATGCAAATCTTCCAACCTTCATCTCCCTAGTGAAAGGTCAAGATGTGTAGCCAGCAATCATTCCCAGAATTGGAAAGGTCCCTCAACTCATTTGATGTTCTGAGTCTTACAAAAGCATGGAAATCAGATCTGATCATGATTACTCAGTGTGGCAAAGTCATGGATCAGCAGCCTGTTGAACTTCACAGTGACGATTCCTAGAAAGATCGAGCCTTTTCCTTTTGGGCAACATTGCTGAGGCAAGGGGGCAACTTTGAAAGCCTTGAGAGAAAGAGTTTTCTTCCATTGGTTTAAACAGAAAAGCATATCTTCTGCATAAGCTTTGATAAGTTAGCTCCTTTCACAATCAAGTTCTCCTGTCCCTGATTTCAGACATGTTTTGACATCATGGAAAGGAGAATAAAGGAAAGTACAAAGATCTCTCAGACCATTTTTTGACCTGTCTTGACTGAAGGTTGTGATCTTTGTACAAAATGATGGCTTCTCTGATGTGGTTGAATAAGACAGAATTACATGCCTTGTTATTTGTCCCAAACAATTGGCAGTTCTGCAATGATAGTATGGTTAATTCACTTACTTTCTTTGCCATAAACAGGCTACCTACTAATGAAAAATTAGTACTTTGTTTACAATGAATGCCTTCTATCGACCATTCTCCAAAGGGCATCTACACTACCTCTTCAGGTTTCCATTGTTATAGCTTGGATGAGTTGTCAGGGTGACACTTTTTTCTGTCCCCTACAGTGAGCAGTCTATGGGTATTTGTTAAATATAGAGGGACAGTGGCAGTTTGGGGTGGATTATGCCCATGGGCTTGCTCAGTGTGCTTCTGTGGTGCTCTGAAGTGAACAGAGTCAATCTAAAGTGGATAAATTCACATGTTTTTACAATTGTATTACTTCTAAGGTTCTGTCATCCTGGATAGGTTATCTGCAAGGAATTAACCCCTCCACAAG
>JAEAOA010002287.1:892500-1012552 GCA_016746295.1 Potamilus streckersoni
CTACTTGAATTAAGTTAACTTTGGTACAATTCATTTAATCAATACTTATAAGAGTTTCAAAATTTGACAGATCACAAATAATAATAATAATAATAATAATAATAATAATAATAATAATAATAATAATTTAGGGTGAGAGGGAGAGAAAATGGCTGTTATTCAATATACTCATTTTAAAATTTTAAAGCCAGTATTAACATTCCAATTTAATGATGTTAACCAGTTTATAATAAGAACATCTATTGGAAACTAGTGAATAAATATCTAATGGATACTGAACAGCATAAAAATGGACATTGTATTAGATAATTTTGTATTCATCTGTTTTGCAGTTGAACTAAAATAACCTATTCTCTTGGTTGAGCCATTGGAGTACCATAGTCGAGAGACATATAAATGTTATAATTATTTCTTTTTATGATTTTTTTGCCAAAGATACTTAAATTTGTCCTCAACAGAAAATGTACAATTTGTATTGTAACTTTAGTTCTCACTTGACTATTGCTAGGGGAAGATTTGATGGAAGAGATGTAGCAGTGAAGCGACTATTACCAGAATGTTTTAGTTTTGCTGACAGAGAAGTAGAACTGTTGCGAGAATCAGATCAACACCCAAATGTTATCAGATATTTTTGTATGGTACGTGTCTTTGTTATATTGACGTAATTTACAACATATGGAACTGATCATTTTGATGTAGTTTACAATATATGGAATTGATACATATGACGTCATTTACAATGCATGGAACTGATACACATGACATAGTTTACAATATATGGAACTGATACACATGACGTAGTTTACAATATATGGAACTGATAATTGTGATGTAGTTTACAATGTATGGAATTGATAAACATGATGTAGTTTACAATGTATTGAATTGATACACATGATGTAGTTTACAATATATGGAACTGATACATATCATATAGCTTACAGACCTCTTGAGACCAGAACCTTAGTAAACCAAAATTCGTTTCAAACTGAATATAGTTTTCTGATCCCAATTTTTTTTCTATATTGTTTTAAAGAGCATGTGGTTAGCAAATGGTTTTAGATTGCGATTTATAAATACTTCATAAATAAAATTACATGTATTTGCATTGAAACAAAATTCAGACGTGCTTTCAGTATAATGGCGGACAGAAGGCTGTGTATGTTATATTTTGTAATTACAACTGGTAATATTAAACATTGGGGGTTTCAAAATTTTCTAAGCGATTTTTCCCTGAAGAGTTGTTTGATTGTTTGATATTACCATTGTTTTCCATTCCAAACAAGCATTTTCTTAAATTTTTGTATGATCCTTGCATATATTATCCTTGATGTTTGTCTTCTTTTAAACCACCATTCCAATAAATTTGATTGAACAAAAGTATTGTATGTCACTGATATTTTACCTGTGACCATCATTCCACTAAATTTCACTGAACAACAGTATTGTATGTCACTCTAATATTTCACCTGTGAATACAGTCCCAATGACATCAATGTTAGGAAACTAAACTCTACTACTTCAAGATTCCAGCCCTCCCAAAGAGATGAAAAAGGCTTCTTTTCCATCTCTATACTATTCATAATCAAAGGGAAGAAACTCTTGCCCACTACTTCTCCTTAACACTGCTAGGTTGCTACCCATCAACCAGATGTTTACCAGTTTAGAGCTTTAGCTTGGTAATGTAACAGTCAACATAGTCCTGTAAGGCCTCCCAAAATCCTCAGTATGTTTGTGATTTCAGTCCATCCAGAACATAGTACTGTAAGGCCTCCCAAAATCCTCAGTATGTGATTTCAGTCCATCCAGAATATAGTACTGTAAGGCCTCTCAAAATCCTCAGTATGTTTGTGATTTCAGTCCATCCAGAACATAGTACTGTAAGGCCTCTCAAAATCCTTAATATGTTTGTGATTTCAGTCCATCCAGAACATAGTACTGTAAGGCCTCCCAAAATCCTCAGTATGTGATTTCAGTCCATCCAGAATATAGTACTGTAAGGCCTCTCAAAATCCTCAGTATGTTTGTGATTTCAGTCCATCCAGAACATAGTACTGTAAGGCCTCTCAAAATCCTTAATATGTTTGTGATTTCAGTCCATCCAGAACATAGTACTGTAAGGCCTCCCAAAATCCTCAGTATGTTTGTGATTTCAGTCCATCCAGAACATAGTACTGTAAGGCTTCCAAAATCCTCAGTATGTTTGTGATTTCAGTCCATCCAGAATATAGTACTGTAAGGCCTCTCAAAATCCTTATTGTTTGTGATTTCAGTCCATCCAGAACATAGTACTGTAAGGCCACTCAAAATCCTCAGTATGTTTGTGATTTCAGTCCATCCAGAACATAGTACTGTAAGGCCTTCCAAAATCCTCAGTATGTTTGTGATTTCAGTCCATCCAGAATATAGTACTGTAAGGCCTCCTAAAATCCTCAGTTTGTGATTTCAGTCCATCCAGAACATAGTACTGTAAGGCCTCCCAAAATCCTTAATATGTTTGTGATTTCAGTCCATCCAGAACATAGTACTATAAGGCCTCTCAAAATCCTCAGTATGTTTGTGATTTCAGTCCATCCAGAACATAGTACTGTAAGGCTTCCCAAAATCCTCAGTATGTTTGTGATTTCAGTCCATCCAGAATATAGTACTGTAAGGCCTCTCAAAATCCTCAGTATGTTTGTGATTTCAGTCCATCCAGAACATAGTACTGTAAGGCCTCTCAAAATCCCTAATATGTTTGTGATTTCAGTCCATCCAGAACATAGTACTGTAAGGCCTCCAAAAATCCTCAGTATGTTTGTGATTTCAGTCCATCCAGAACATAGTACTGTAAGGCTTCCCAAAATCCTCAGTATGTTTGTGATTTCAGTCCATCCAGAATATAGTACTGTAAGGCCTCCTAAAATCCTCAGTTTGTGATTTCAGTCCATCCAGAACATAGTACTGTAAGGCCTCTCAAAATCCTTAATATGTTTGTGATTTCAGTCCATCCAGAACATAGTACTGTAAGGCTTCCCAAAATCCTCAGTATGTTTGTGATTTCAGTCCATCCAGAACATAGTACTGTAAGGCCTCTCAAAATCCTTAATATGTTTGTGATTTCAGCCCATCCAGAAAGTTAGAATATTAGTGTATTTTAATGTATATGTTGATGGTGCAATCATTTTTTTTACTGATCAATATTTATGTCAATTATTTTGCAGCTGTGAACATTCATTTTAACTCATTTGGTGAATGTTTTAGTTGTTTATTCATGCAAACTGCATATATTTTTTTTACCCAATTTAAGAAATGAGCACTGTTTTATGAACTCTTTTATGTTCAGAAATTGTGGTCATTCACCTCTGAGTTCATGTATAACATTGTGTCAACTTGAAAGCAAATTTTGACTTGCAAAAAAGTCAGATAGTAATAATATTTTGGAGATAGTGTCAGGATTTGCCAAAGTCACCAACCGTTCTATGACTCACACCCTAATGGCTTAAACTAACTTAGATTTAGGGAGATGAGACACCTATCTTTGCTTGTCAACACTCAATCCACACCATTCTTGGTTCTCTATTGCAATGCAGAAGCACAGAAATGGACAGAAATGGAAATGGTATGGTTAGCCAGACTTTCCATAAAAGGAGTCAACCTTACTAATGCATATTTTTATGCTCTGATTTATCCATCTTCACACAAGTTCCTTTGGCTTCTTATGAATGAAAAATAAACCAATATTTTACCTTTCCATTCAGTCTAGATATTAATCCATTGGCATTCACAAAAGGCATCAACTGCATGGTCTCTCTGTTCTAGTAGATTTTGTTCTCAGGTCACTGCATGATCTCTCAGTTCTAGTAGATTTTGTTCTCAGTTCACTCCATGATCTCTCAATTCTAGTAGACTTTGTTCTCAGTGACTGCATGATCTCTCAATTCTAGTAGACTTTGTTCTCAGTGACTGCATGATCTCTCAGTTCTAGTAGACTTTGTTCTCAGTGACTGCATGATCTCTCATTTCTAGTAGACTTTGTTCTCAGTGACTGCATTGTCTCTCTGTTCTAGTAGACTTTGTTCTTAGTGACTGGTTGGTCTCTTTATTCTAGTAGACTTCACACAAGTTCCTTTGGCTTCTTATGAATGAAAAATAAACCAATATTTTACCTTTCCATTCAGTCTAAATATTAATCCATTGGCATTCACAAAAGGCATCAACTGCATGATCTCTCAGTTCTAGTGGATTTTGTTCTCAGTGACTGCATGATCTCTCAATTCTAGTAGACTTTGTTCTTAGTGACTGCATGATCTCTCTCTTCTAGTAGACTTTGTTTTCAGTGACTGCATGGTCTCTGTTCTAGTAGACTTCACACAAGTTCCTTTGGCTTGCTTATGAATGAAAAATAAACCAATATTTTACCTTTCCATTCAGTCTAAATATTAATCCATTGGCATTCACAAAAGGCATCAACTGCATGGTCTCTCTGTTCTAGTAGACTTTGTTCTCAGTTCACTGCATGATCTCTCTGTTCTAGTAGACTTGTTTTGGATAGTATAAGGTCTTATATCAACAATGGGATGGCCGTAATTTACTTAGGGCAGACATCCCTTAGTAACAGAAGTAGTTAAAATTATGATCTGCTTAGATACCAACTTGACAAGTAAGGGGTCAATACTCCCTGCCATTCTTTCTAAAGTGAATTGATTTTCATGAGTACTTGTTTTGGAAGGCTTCATTTACATAGAAGGCAAAATGAGAAAACAAGTTCCCAGACCTCTGGAGTGATATTTTTAATGCCATCACCATCTGTAACAACACAAATCAGATCAGAAATGACTGAGAACTTGATTCCTCCTTTTGCTGTCTGATGTAAATGAAGACTGTTGAGAGAACATTCATCATATACCAAATATGCTTTCAAACAGGTTTTGGCAAGAGTATGGTGGTTGCCACAAGCTGGGTATTCAGGAAAGACCATTCCCTTACCTCTGTAGCCCAAGTCATTGTGCTCCATGTGAGAGTCAACCATTTTGAGATTGACCTCAGAGGCATAGCAAGAAACTTGGTTCCACCTGATGGGTCCAAAAGCAGTAGTGCAAGAAGAAGTCATTCCCTAATTGCCAGATTATTTAGCTGCCAGAATCCACCAGAGCAATTGGCTACTCCTTTCTGTCCCTTTATCCTTGTTTGCAGAACACCCTCAACTCCACTGTAACCTTAAACCTTTACCTGCTGATTCAACTAAAATGAGATTCCCAGAACAAGCAACCAGCCAAGGTCTTTCAGCAGTTTCATAAGAATGCAGATCATTTAACTTGGATTGATTTCTCTGGCAAATGACTCCCATTGCCATATACAACAAGAGCCATGAGTTTACTCAGTTAAAATATATGTTATGAAACTGGAATTCGGGCTAACTCTAGGATAAGGGATGTTACTTCCTGTTCTTGATTTTTCTCCTATTATGATCTCATAACATATTTTAAGAAAAGACATTTGTACTTAGGGTTGTTCCATTTCAACATACATGGTACCCAGGAAAGGCAGTTCATATAATGACAAGAAATTCTAAATTGCATCTATTGATGAGTACCCCACTTTAGAAGTGCCTTCCCTGGGTCCCATGTATGTTTTAATGGAACAGCCTTAGGCAGCCTTATGATTCTTTGATAATACTTTCGTACACCATCCAAAGCCATCCCCACTGTTAAACACCTCTGCTTCAGTAATGACTGCCTATCTTCATTTTAGGCAAGCAGTCAACAATTAAGCACCATTATTAATAAGCAAGCCAAAGACAATTCTGTCTTATCTTTTAACTTGATTTCACTGGATTTGCAAGGTATTACGATCAGTCAGATAAGTATAATAAAAAAACATTTTACTATCAAAAAATTGTTTTTGATATAAAATCAAGTTTTACATGAGACATAATTAGTATTTCATCATTCTGTATGAATGTTAATAAATTCACCATTAGCTGGCTATATAATCTTATTCAATTTGGCTTTAAGAGATTCATTCTAATGCAAACTTGGGACTGAAAATTTTAGCAGTTTTTAGAGCAGATGATTAATGAGGTAAAATTAAACAATTTTAATCATTTTCAAGAGGATTTTGTTTTGAGAGATTTCAGTGTATTTATTATACAAGATTTAGGAATTGCATACCATATATATTTTCTTATAACTGCAATTGAGAGACCATGATCAATTGTCACATAATGTACCAGCAGATTAAGGTATTTGTCTACAGATTATTTCTAACAGACCTAATTATGCTGGGTCAGTGCTATATACAGTTAGACTAGAAAGTGCAACTATCACATAATGTACCAGCAGATTAGGGTACTTGTCTACAGATTATTTCTAACAGACCTAATTATGCTGGGTCAGTGCTATATACAGTTGTTCTAGAAAGTGCGTATCAACATTGCCCTGTAGTTGAACTTTATTTGCTTAGTTTCCAGTAACAAATATTGATAGGTTTTCATAAGGGAAGATGGTTTTTGGGCAACCGTTTTCCCAGGGAATAGTAACAGTAACTACCAGTGCATATTGTCAGAGGTCTGGTGTGGTGAGAAGTACACGTTAGATATGTTTAATGCCTAAATATTGATTGGAAAAAATTTATTGTTCACTTACAACTTATGTTTCAGGAAGCTGACAGTCAGTTCCGTTACATTGCCTTGGAGCTGTGTGTAGCTACCATACAGGATTTTGTGGAAGGTCGATGTGAATATGCAAGTGACCTTGACCCCCTTTTATTACTAGAACAGGCTATATGTGGCCTAGCACATCTTCATTCATTAGATATAGGTAAGTCTGCAAGTTCTCTCACTCACTTCTTTATCACCTATTTGTATCTTTGTTTTGTCCATGGTCTTGGCACATGTTTGATGCCCCATTAAATAGGCACTTGACTGATTCTATACTTCTGAGTGTGAGAGTGACAGTTGTATGGTGCATTTGCAACATGTACAATGAAGAGAATGTTGGCATAGATCTATGTTACTTTCATGCACTCTGGCTGAAACTTCTTTGCCTATTGTGCTTGTGGAAATTGTACTTGATCTAAGCACACAGGTATACAAAATGACTTCTCTCATGTGCTCAAAAAATCAGTTTGAATTAGTCTAAAGCACACTGTCTTTAGCATTTATTAAAATAGGAAAACAAATTTTTCCAGAGTAGACAATACCAGCTTCTGAAAGTGCAATAATTGAATTACAAAATATATTAAAAGTTTAAAAGTCCAGGAAGTGAAAATGATTAAGTAGGGCAGTATTTGTTTTATAGACACACATCTAAAGTAAGACCAAGCTGTATACTTAATAAACCAATTATGTCCATGAACTGTACCCCAAAATAAAGGGAATTAAATGTTCTTTGTACAATATTTAAGATATACAGGGTCTTTTTTAATTAGCTAGTAAAACCAGTGAAGAAAAGCTGGAAAATTGTTTTTTTTTAAAAAAAATTTAACCCTGTGCAAAATACAAAACCGTTGACTGCCATCTATACAGTTATCATGATTGAGCTGATTTGTTATTAGCTAACTCATTTGGAATTCTTTGCTTAGAGAGGGCTTGTCACATTACATGAGTGTTTATTGCTCCTGGTGGAGCTTTAATGTGTCAGTTATTTAATTTGTATTGTGTAATTGACCTTTGTCCATAGGGTAGGAGTTGGGCTTACCTGACTGATGTCGTTTTTTTTAAAAATAAACAAAATATCTAGTTAATTCTTGACTAAGATATTAGATTGTATTATTAAGATTATTATTATGTCAAGTAATCTTGGATTGGAATTCAGGTTGATGGTATTCCCCACTGCAAGACATGGTCTACTTGCATTTTCCCAGGTAGCTTGCAAAAATCGATGTAAACAGATATGACCTTGTTTATGAATTTGTGAGAAAATTCCTTTAATAAATAGGACAGGGTATTTTCAGAAAATTATTATTGTGACATAGGATCAAGTGGAGATGTATACAAAGTTAGTGACCACTACAGTGACTTAGTGGTTAGAGCATCCATCTTGTATTCAAGAGGTCATAGGTTTGAAACCCAACCATGTCATGCCAAAGACTTATAAAAATGGTAGTGGCAGCTGCCTCGCTATGCACTCATCATTAAGAGGTTAGTGTTAGGGACTGGATTGCCTGGTGTCAGGATAATGTGACTGGCTGGGACATCATTCATCATGTCTGCTGCATGATGCCCAAGTGCTAGACATCACTATAATGTGTCACACTGCAAACATTGTAGAAATATAATGGAAAAATTGTTAAAGCTGTTAAAAATCCAATTACACATACAGATACACACACTCACACATACACTATAGAATTACTTATTCCATGTCTTATCATTATTAGTAGAATCAGTTTTTGTTGTGGTCAGTTGAGAGGATTTAATTTTAGTCATTCATTGGAATTACAGAGTGCTCATTAATTTAGGAATAAATATTTTTAGAATTATTGTGAATTCATTCAATGGCATTTTGGATTATATGAATGTTATGCATCAAGACTGTTAGCACATCAGCTCTGTTCCAAGCCATTGGCACAGCAGCACATTCAAAATGTTATTCATTTTGAACACCAATGGAATTCATAATACTCTGCACTTTAGGACTTGTGATAGAAGTTTTGGGACTGTTTAGGATTTACCAGCAGTGTGCAGTCAACACAGATTTATTTGGTATGGTAATCTTTTATGGAATAGCCTGTACTAAAACATGGGCACCAGAATTCACCTGGCTGCACATTACACCAGCACTGTCCAAGTCTAGACATATGTTTTATTGAGTGTAGTGGTAACATTTTTGAGCATACCCCATTCCCATCTTCAAGACACAGTTGATGGCCACCACCCAACAATGACAGTTTTAGCACAGACTCAGACCTGGATGTCAGTTATATTAAGTATATCTAGCACTAGAATCGGCATGATTTGTGAATTTCCCTGGGTATACCAGGGAAAATCATTTTTATGGGAGAGTAATCCTATTAATGTCTGGTGGTGACCTACCCCAGCAAACAAGTGAGGACCCAGTCACCTGACTTATATGTCTTTGTCTTCATGTAATTGTGTTCCCAGGACAAAATTATAGTCTCAGTGACCTGGCTAAAAAGTGGCCAGAGACTTTATGCTAAATAGTCCTTTCATCCATCATTCTTTCATCTGATCTTACTTGGGGATTGTCCAATCATTAATCTCATTCTATTAAGTTGGATCCACACACAAGAATAACCAAGAATGTAAGGGGTCTGGCCTGCTAGGTGGTCCTCATCACTTCTGTCTTGGGTATACATTCTACTTGATTTTGAAATAGAGTACCAGAAAGACCTAGAGCAATACCCATCTTTCTCAAGCTAAAATGGACTATCATATAAGAGAGTATACCCAGCATTTCCAAGGAAAGGCAGTATCTGAAATATCAATGCTATTTGCAACATCTGTATGATGTATTGACAGTAAGGACAAGGCTTCTCATCTTGATGCTAGGGTTGGATTCAAGAGGCAATTTTTTTTTTTAAAATTAATGTGATGGAATAGGTATTCTAGAAAAAACATTTATTTTATATAAAAAAATTTCTCTACTGTTTAATTATTAAATTGATTTTTCTGCCTAGAGTCATGCCAGTTTGTTTAAATCAGGATCATTTAAGTGTATGTACACATAACTATTGTCCTCTTGTGTAAATGATTTGTTGATTTACAACTATTTTCAGGCTTATTGGATTGAAGCCTCCATTACCTCCAAGAACACTGCCAAAACTAGTTAAGAAGCCAAACCAGGTTTTTTTCACATGGTTAATTACAGGCTAACAGGCATGATGAAGCTAAAATTGGTTATACAGCACCAAATTCCAGCTAACATTAGACTTACCTAGTGATTAGCACATTCTAATTGGTTCCTTTTGATCATGTGACCCAGTGCCAGCCATTATGCTAATCATCACTATATAAAGGGACATACAACAACATTTACAACTCCCACTGACAAGTTGTAATAGAAAAGTCTTGTCAAAGTTTTGCAAAACATGTGATTTATCAGCCTGCTGCATAGGGTCTTTTAACCATGTGCAAATCCCTTTAGCTTTTATACCATAAACTGCAGCCAGGAACCCTCTTCCAGAGCCCCATTATTATTAAATCATATAGAAAGTCTCACCAACATCATCACAAATTTAGATAAAAACATCAACTCAGTGTACAAGATGACTGTGGTCCAAAATTAATAATATAATGAATCAAATGTACCACATCCATTCCTCAACAAGCTTGTTACACCTACAAATCCAAATGTACCACATCCATTCCTCTACAAACTCATTAAACATACCAATCCAAATGTACCACATCCATTCCTCAACAAACTCATTACACCTATCAATCCAAATGTACCACATCCATTCCTCAACAAACTCATTAAACCTACCAATCCAAATGTACCACATCCATTCCATAACAAACTCATTACACCTATCAATCCAAATGTACCACATCCATTCCTCAACAAACTCGTTAAACCTACCAATCCAAATGTACCACATCCATTCCATAACAAACTCATTACACCTACCAATCCAAATGTACCACATCCATTCCATAACAAACTCATTACACCTACCAATCCAAATGTACCACATCCATTCCATAACAAACTCATTAAACCTACCAATCCAAATGTACCACATCCATTCCTCAACAAACTCGTTACACCTACCAATCCAAATGTACCACATCCATTCCATAACAAACTCATTACCCCTACCAATCAAAATGTACCACATCCATTCCTCAACAAACTCATTACACCTACCAATTCAAATGTACCATATCCATTCCATAACAAACTCATTACACCTACCAATCTAAAAGTACCACATCCATTCCATAACAAACTCATTAAACCTACCAATCCAAATGTACCACATCCATTCCTCAACAAACTCATTAAACCTACCAATCCAAATGTACCACATCCATTCCTCAACAAACTCATTAAACCTACCAATCCAAATTTACCACATCCATTCCATAACAAACTCAAACCTACCAATTCAAATTTACCACATCCATTCCATAACAAACTCCAACATACTGTGGATTTTCTGTGCATTTGCAATACTAGAATCCATGTTATCTACCTTATTGTATGTTCAGAATGCATTAAACAATATGTAGGTAAAACACAATGCATATTTCAGATCTTTTGCAGACACATGCCATGAAAGAGACTGAAAAACAGAATCTAGCACACACACACACACACACACACACACACACACACACACAAAATGTAACAGAAATGTATCATATACCAGTTCTACATAAATTTTTTTTCTTGTTGGGATCCATAGCAAGGGCAACTTTTGAAGTTATTTCTCTTGCTGTCTAGCTCTCATTATTGAAGCTCAGTGGTGTGCTGGAAATAATGACAGTGGACATCATCTTTTTGTTATACAAGTTACTGGTTGCTGTCCAAACAGATGTTGAAAATATACCTGTTATAGAAAATTGTAATTTTATGAAGTTTCAGAGGTTTGCTCTTTGCTGACAGATTTTGCCTACATTTGTCAGAGAGCATCATGACATGTGAGCTTTAATACATGGTGCTGATATGACATCCAATATAGCCACCATTACTGAAAAAAGAAAACTTTAAATTTACTTCTTGAAAACTACTGAACACACTTTGATGAAATTTGACAGGAAGCAAAGCATACTGGCATAAACCACTGGACAAATTTTAATGAAATTTGACAGGAAGCATACTGGTGTGAAATCCTTTCAATTTTATACAAACAATGCTGACCCACCTTCAAATATGGCTTCACCTAATAACAAATAATCTATGCATTGTCCATCAGTAATTGCTATATTCAAGTTTTAAAATCACAAGAGACCAATTTCAGCCAAACATGGCACAGAATATCATGTCAAAAAGGCAATTCAGATATATACAAATGCCATTGGCCACCATTACTAAAGACAGAAAAACCTATAACTTCTTCAGAACTGATGCCCAGAGTTTGACCTTACCTGACAAAATGCATCCCTGTATGAAGACCTTACCTGACAAAATGCATCCCTGTATGAAGACCTTACCTGACAAAATGCATCACTGTATGAAGACCTTACCTGACAAAATGCATCACTGTATGAAGACCTTACCTGACAAAATGCATCCCTGTATGAAGACATTACTTGACAAAATGCATCCCTGTATAAAGACCTTACCTGACAAAATGCATCCCTGTATGAAGACCTTACCTGACAAAATGCATCCCTGTATGAAGACCTTACCTGACAAAATGCATCCCTGTATGAAGACCTTACCTGACAAAATGCATCCCTGTATAAAGACCTTACCTGACAAAATGCATCCCTGTATGAAGACCTTACCTGACAAAATGCATCACTGTATGAAGACCTTACCTGACAAAATGCATCCCTGTATGAAGACCTTACCTGACAAAATGCATCACTGTATGAAGACCTTACCTGACAAAATGCATCACTGTATGAAGACCTTACCTGACAAAATGCATCCCTGTATGAAGACATTACTTGACAAAATGCATCCCTGTATAAAGACCTTACCTGACAAAATGCATCCCTGTATGAAGACCTTACCTGACAAAATGCATCCCTGTATGAAGACCTTACCTGACAAAATGCATCCCTGTATGAAGACCTTACCTGACAAAATGCATCCCTGTATAAAGACCTTACCTGACAAAATGCATCCCTGTATGAAGACCTTACCTGACAAAATGCATCCCTGTATGAAGACCTTACCTGACAAAATGCATCCCTGTATAAAGACCTTACCTGACAAAATGCATCCCTGTATGAAGACCTTACCTGACAAAATGCATCCCTGTATGAAGAGGGGCCCCCAAGTGGCCGAGTGGTCTAAAGCGCTGTCCGTTACGGATCACTGCCATCTCACCTCTGTCTGCGTGTGTTCGAGTCTAGGATTCGGCTAATGTAGATATGTGAGAAAGCTTGCCAGTTGCTTCTCGTGGGTCGGTGGTTCTTTCCCGGTTTCTTCCTCCACCATTAATACTGGCCGCCATGAATAGCCTATCGTGTGCTGAGAAATGGCGTTAAGCCCAACAACAACAACAACAACATACCCTGTATGAAGACATTACCTGACAAAATGCATCCCTGTATAAAGACCTTACCTGACAAAATGCATCCCTGTATGAAGACCTTACCTGACAAAATGCATCCCTGTATGAAGACCTTACCTGACAAAATGCATCCCTGTATGAAGACATTACCTGACAAAATGCATCCCTGTATAAAGACCTTACCTGACAAAATGCATCCCTGTATGAAGACCTTACCTGACAAAATGCATCCCTGTATGAAGACCTTCCAGGTTCATACAGATGAAGCCAGTTTTGTATTAGATATAAATACCACACCTAAGCATACAAAAACCTCAAGCAGATAAAATTGATCAGTCTTTATCAAAAGTATTTTGCCATTAATACCTTTGTAATTTTTTTTTACAAAGTATGCTAATTTGTTGTCAAATAGAGGCACCATTGCTGAAAATAAATAACCTTCAAATGACTTTTTCACCAAACCTGCCTAACAGAATTTGACAGAAAGCATCATGAAAATAAAAAATTAAACTTGAAACGATTAACAACTATTCAGCAGAATATGACAAACTTGTAAATGATGCCTGTTCACTATCAGGTATGACTGCCAGTACAAAAAAGGGAAGATTTATTAAAATAACTTCTCAGGAATCACTTTTAAAATTTTAACTGAATTTTACAGATTGCATTCTGTCTTGGAGGGCCTTATTTTTTGTGGCATAAGGACTGTTTTGTGTTGGACTTACATTGCTAATTTACCATGAGATATGGATGAAAAATGTTGACATGAAACACCGTGGCATAGGGACTGTTTTGTGTTGGACTTACATCGCTGATGTACCATGAGATATGGATGAAAAACGTTGACATGAAACACAGACCTGTTTACCCGACCGTATTTGACCGTATTTGTACGGAATAAAGCCCATCCATACGGTCATACGGTCATTGAACTGAAAATACGATTTGAGGTTGCATTTATTTATTACTTTTTAAAATTAATTTTTTAAGCCGTTTTTTTTTCCGTTTCGTTTCGTTGTATCGTCTCTTCGGTCCGCATCCGCGTCCGCATTTTGTGCCACGTTACTTATTTTGACATTCTCAACATCCGGTTGTTTAAACAAAGGAAAATGCCGCCGACAAGAAAGTTTCAGCAAGAAACTGATGATGAAAATGGAAAGTCTAACACAGAAAGCAGCATTTTCTACCAGTTTATTCTACTCTGTCGCTATGCCTTAAACCATTGTCAAAAGGAGAACATTTTGTGCATTGCACAGTTTGCAACTTAGACTTTTCCTGTGCACATGGTGGAAGAAATGACTGTTCACGGCATGTGGAATCGGAAAATCATACAAAATTGAAATCATTAGTGAATGGAAATATAAACATTTTGTCAATGATGAAAGGAAAGGAAGTCAGTGATCAAAACATACTTCAAAAACAAATAACACGTGCTGAGGCGATTCTATGTGAGTTGATCGCAAATATGAATTTGTCATTGAGTACAGCTGACAAGTTAACGGAAGCAATGAAAAATAATTTATTAACCTTTTTTCCATTCTAGTAAATATTGACAAAGATGATACTAGATTTTATCAGATAAATAAGATTGCCTTCACCTATCTACATAAACTTATTATTTTCTAAGTGGATGGGTGGTAACAATGTCATAATGTTTTATATCAAGTCGTCCTTAACCAAGTAAAATAGAGAATTGGCTTTAATTAAAATGTTATGGATACGTGTGAAGCTGAGAAAACAGAATTTCTAGAGAAAGTAACGGAGGTAAACAACAATAAATTTGGTTATGTTGTATTTTTTTTGGTTTTTATCACTATAATATGAACAGGATGTTTAAGTCAGTGGTGTTCAATTTCTGCATATTTGTGCCTTGAGACACAGAATTAACTGAATACCAGCGTCTTTGCAAACTAAGAGTTATTTACACAATATTGTATAGTCATTATGTCGTGAAATACTACATAATGATAATTATAGTATATTGATAGTATCTACTATTTGTGTGCTGAAAATACTGACTGCGGTCTGAAAATACTGACAGGCATTGCTTAAAATACTGACAGGAAAATTTATGGGTAAACAGGTCTGGAAACATCGTGGCATAGGGACTGTTTAGTATTGGACAAATGTTGCTTGGACAAAAGTTTGCTGATGTGCCATCAAAAAGAGATGGAGACAACAAAAACTAGAGAAACCTTGAAAGAGTTGTTTTCTTAAAATATGCAATCAACAGTAATTTAAGAAATTACAACAGAACACGTCCTACTGTCCCAGAATTTCTAGTTCAACTTCTCTTGGATTTGACTAGGTAGAGGTCCCCCTTGTGAGTGACTTCAGGCCCACTTTGGCCTTGTGTTAAGTTACATCACAGAATGACTTTGGCAATAAGTTGGTACTACAGAAAACAATGACAACATACAGGATGCTTTAATTCATTATGGCTTAAAGTCTACAGTGTACAAATATTTTAGTCCCATATAAAATAGTTCACTGTACCCTAATTTATGAAGATTCATTATATTACTGTATTAATGAAGTGTAAAGAACTTGTCTAAACTTACTCAGATTTGGGGTTTAATAAAATTCTGCTTTTTATTTGGAATTTTTTACTTGTTCCAGAAAATTATTTTAAGACTTAGTGATTGCTAATTTCCAATGATTACCTCTAAGGCTCAAATGACTCATTTTATGGTGAAATAACTTTACATAAGTATCATTGAACATAAGAAGTGTCTAAAGCATTCATACTGACTTACTGTCAGCACAATACACAATTTCACAATACAGCAAAACCTGTCATCTGACCAGTGAAATACTGTACAAATTTTTTTCAATGATAACATCGAAATATTCAGATTTACTTTATAAATTTGAAAAATATCATTTAACATCAAACTACACCCCAATTCAAGACACTTTTGCTTATGTGTTTATTTTCAATAATGTAACTATCCTACCGCTTTTGTCTATTTCTAGACAACAAAAGTGTGTTGTTGGTTTTATAGACAAGTTCTTTTGAAGGACTTGATTATTGTCATAACTGTTGAATCAGATCAACAGAAGACCCATAGTACACACAAGCTATCTGTACAGTTTGGATATGGTGAATTCCATTGGGAATATGTACAGTTAGGATATGGTGAATTCCATTGAGAATCTGTACAATTAGGATATATTGAATCCAATTGTAATCTGTACAATTAGGAGGATATGGTAAATTCCATTGGGAATCTGTACAATTAGTATATGGTGAATTCCATTGGGAATCTACAATTAGGATATGGTGAATTTCTTTGAGAGTTTGTACAATTAATATATGGTGAATTCCATTGGGAAGCTGTACAATTAGGATATGGTGAATTCCTTTGGGAATCTGTACAATTAGGATATGGTGAATTCCATTGGGAATCTGTACAATGAAGATATGGTGAATTCCATTGGGAAGCTGTACAATTAGGATATGGTGAATTCCTTTGGGAATCTGTACAATTAGGATATGGTGAATTCCTTTGGGAATCTGTACAATTAGGATATGGTGAATTCCATTGGGAATCTGTACAATGAAGATATGGTGAATTCCTTTGGGAGACTCTTTTCCTCAGCCTGGATAGTTATCTTCCTTAGAGTAGTGTTTACTGTACTTAAGTATCAGTAATCAGAAATTTTGAAAGTGCAGTAAGCAGTATTGTTTTTTGAAATTGTTTCTAAAGTAAACTGTATGCCATGTGTGTACTTTTTTCTAGCATGTGTTTATTTTTCAGTTCATCGTGACATAAAGCCACACAATGTGTTGATATCTAGTCCAAATGCTCAGGGTAAAGTGAGGGCCATGATATCAGATTTTGGTCTCTGTAAGAAACTGGCAGCAGGCAGAATGTCTTTTTCTCGAAGATCTGGGGCAGCAGGTACAGATGGATGGATAGCTCCAGAGATGCTGAATGAAGAACAGAGGACAGTAAGGAAATTGATTTAATTGGACCTTGTTTGTTGACAATTATACAAGTTTTCACAGTTTTTTATTAGAATGTTTGGCAGCTTTGGTCTTGGTATATCCTTGATATGTAGAAGAGTGGAAAATTTTAAGAATCTCTGTCCCATGCTTATATCAGAACTGGGGATTTAACATGGGTTGTAGAAGTGAAAAACAAGTACTACTCTAACCAGAATTCTATTAATAACTTTCTTTATCTTCAAAATAGTTATATTAACATTGTAGATCACTCATCACGGAAGTTATTGACAGATGACCAAGGAAACATTTCCTGTAATTAGTGGCACAAAATTTACATTGTACATCTTCTCTCTGAATTGTTACTGTTGGCTCAGTTCGGAAAAATTTTACACAATGGACTGTTTGGAGAAGGAGCAATATGGTTATCTTGGGTACTGTAGTATCTTTTCATAGTTTTGTATAAAAAGACTTTTCATGGGTACTTCATGGTTTTGCCTTTCAGAGTTTTCGTATTTGTTGGTACATTTATTTCATAGAATAACCTCTACACATACCCTGAAAAAATATATAAAGAGGGTTACAACACTACTGGGAAATCGGGGAATAGTTGGAAGAAGTGAAGTGAAAAGTCCATGACTTTTGAAATTATTGATAAAAGTTGGGAAAAACCCAGGAAACTTCTCACACTGCTTGATGGCAGAAAGAATTGCATAATTGAGTCAAAACTGAGCTGATCAGGAGTTATATTTATCAAGTTCTGACCAGAAAATTCAGAGCTTGCAGTATGGATCAATGGGGTGTGCTTGCCTTAATAGTTAATCCAAATGTTCTGTGAGATAGATACATCTAGTAGACTGGTTATTTCACAGACACATTGATATCAGAAATTTTTCTTACATGAAAGGTATAAAAACCAGTCTAGCATCACAATAAGCAGGCCTGGTGGTGGCAAAGAGTAGGCACTTACCAGATTGCCTAACAAACTTTAATACAGTTACATCAAGTTGTATCAGCATAAAATAAAGATGAAAATTATTTTTTTTTCTTAGAAATTGTGAGTGTTACAATCATTATGTCCTTAATCTCCTGTGCTATGAGTCCATGCTTTTAAAATAGGTAACTGAAAAGAGTGAAATTTGTAAAATTTAGCAAATAATTTCTTTCCCTAGAATACAAAAGAAAAATGAGAAAAGAAAGCTTACAGTATTGTGAATTATTTCCAAATATAATCCAAGAATTAAACATAAGCCCTAGTAATAAAAAGTCCTGAATAAAACTCAGTTTTAAGTGCCAAAGAGATCCAAAATTGAAGGTGATGATGTGTCTGTTATAGCCTATAAAGTACTTATATGTCAACAGTCTCGTGTTGAATCACATAAATATTATTCCAGGTTTGAATTCAGTATAAATTCTAGTGAATGTCTTTATCCAAGAATTTTATCAGAGCACTTTTGTATTTCCAAAGAAATTAATCACTTGAATTTAATAATTTGAAGGAAATAAAATTCAGCCCAAACTGGTCACAACATAATACAGCTTAAAGTGCTAGATGTTAAAGCACGATTGGAAAAATCCTCAGTCACAAGATAATATAGTTCTAATATAGTTTTTTGTTTGACCTCAGGTCACAAATTAGCATTTTCTAAAAACAACCCTTACCTAATGAAAAATAACCTTCTGGCATGCTCTAATGAGCCTTGTTTACTTACAACATAATAACCGAAAAAGTTCACTTGGGAAAATCCAAAACTTTGAGGCTGATCATGTTTATGCCTTCTTGTGTACTTGAATGTAAATTTGGTCATTTTTCTCATACACATAGAGAGTAATGGAATTATTACTAGTTGTTTACATAAATGAAAGTAAAAAAATTTAAAAAGTCAATCAGGTCAAGCAAGAAATCAATTTTGTTCAAGGTAAAGTCCAGCAAACAATGTTACATTACAATAACATGTAATGGAATAAAAAAAAATGTTAAAACTGTCAAACAATTAAATTAAATATACACAACAGCTGACAGATGAAATGAAACTACAGTGTTGATTGAAATTGATCTGGTACTTTCCATTTGCATTGTTGGTTGTAAGAGTACTCAAATTTCGCCACAAATATCTTTATGACATCATATCAATCATGTGATATTAATAATAACCCAGATCACATGTTGTTGACAAATTAAAGAATGCAAGGCATAAATTGTTTGCAATTTTAATAAAAAAAATTAAATTCAAACAAATGCAGAATTTTCTTTTTATTTATTTTGAGGAGAACTTCCCAGGTTTTCTTGTATCACCTTACTACCACATCGATGTGCGGTCACTGCTTGATAAGTCTTGCTCTGTCCAGATTGCTATAACAGTTTCTTGTGGTTGTTCTCTTAATAAGTATGTTGAAAATTCTATGTCCTTTTAAGGTTTTTACACATGATATGTGATTTTTATTTAAAATATTTGAATTTTTTGTACAGCAACATTTGCAAGGGGGTTGTTGATATCATGTGAGTATTGGACTTCCAACATTGTAAGTTGAGATTTGTGTTGTCATGTGACTATCAATGCCAATGACAAGTACCACGTCATATTTCATTTATGCTGTAGTTTCATCTAGTAAATTAAATACATAATGATATAATTCTTGCAGTTTTGAGAAAATAAATAATTTCCTATCAATGTCATAGTGTTATGACTCGATGAAATGATAACAGCACCAGTGAGTATCAGTTTGGGTTGTTTTGAAAAGTCTGGTTTGTTTGGGGTTTTATTGGCAAAGGTTAATTCAGTGTTTAAAGTTTTCTTTACAAGATAATAGTCTAATAGTTTGCGTTATTATTTTTTTTTTTCTACTGTGAATGGAAATATTTTTTTGTATAACAAGGATTTAGATTGCTATCTTGATTTTGAATTGACTATTCTGATTTCTATAGAATGAAGGTTTTGAAAGGAATCAGAACCAGCTTATGCTGATTATGTTTCTTCACACCAACAGAATGCAGTTCAGCAAAGTTAGAATTTGTGTTCTGTAAATTGAAATGAATGTGTGTGTTAATTTATATGAATATGCAATAGTCAAGACTTTTTTCTTTTGACATATTTTGTGGTTTAGTGCATGATCCTATATCTGACTCCATTGTATTTTTTTGAGAATTATGAAATAGAAACATCTTTTCATTTTAAAAATTTTTGTTTTATATTCTAAAATATGCTTTAATTCCATTCAGTAATGGTCATGTGTGAACCTTGAAAACAAATTTCATTCAGGAAAAGCTATGGAAATGACCTGGAAATATATTTTTATAAAATGAGCTCAAATAAGAAAACTGTCAAGATAAATCACTTATACTTGGCTTGAATGGAAGCTGACACAGCTAACAAGCTAATTAGTTGTTAAAGTATGGTCTTTTCTTTAATAGGCTGTTCATACAGCTAACAAGCTAATTAGTTGTTAAAGTATGGTCTTTTCTTTAATAGGCTGTTCATACAGCTGCTTTAACAGTTGATGACTGGCAATAACAATGTGACTTAAGACTGGTATAATTGAACTGAGATCCCAAAGGATTAAGATAATGTAATTGTTCCACAAATGAACAAAATATGTAATCAGTTGCCTTCTTGCTCAGTGAAATTAGCAATCAATATCTACATTTGATGTATTCACAGCTCATCAAAGTTTAAATATGCAAACTAAATTGAAAAAACAATGTAATCACCTGCCTTATTATGAACCAACTTTATCAGTCAAGTTGAGTATTACCTACTGTTTCACTGTAATTGTGCTTCAAGCAGTATTTTACAGCCATGTTGTTCATTGTGTTTTAAGCATGCATGGATTAAATGAAACATGTTTTCATGAGGATTTTAACTTTTCAGTAACAGTTTTACTTAAATGAAGAATCAATTGGAATAAGTATTGAAACCAATATTCCTTTACTAGTATCATTTGAACAAGTATTGAATCCAATTTTCCTTTTATAGTATCATTTGAATAAGTATTGAATCCAATTTTCCTTTTCTATTTTCATTTGAATAAGTATTAAAGCCAATTTTTCTTTATAGCATCATTTGAATAAGTATTGAAACCAATATTCCTTTAATAGAATCATTCGAATAAGTATTGAAACCAATTTTCCTTTACTAGTATCATTCGAATAAGTATTGAGACCAATTTTGCTTTATAGTATCATTTGAATAAGTATTGAAACCAAATTTCCTTTACTAGTATATTCAAATAAATATTGAAACCAATTTTCTTTTTCTAAGATCATTTGAATAAGCATTGAAACTAATTTTCCATTACTAGCATAATACTAATGTTGAATACCTTTTAGATTTTTTTTCACTTTCCTTACTTGTGTCACAACATATAGATTTAAGGCTTTCAGTTGAAATTACAGTAGCTGTAACTGTTTAAAATAATTATATTTTTTTCTCTAAATTGTTAAAATTAAATATATGCTAATATTTTAGTGAGAGCATCCACACTTTTATTCATACTTTTTTTCAGACATGTTCTGTAGATATCTTCTCTGCTGGGTGTGTGATGTACTATGTGCTAACAATGGGAAAGCACCCATTTGGAGAGGCACTTAAGAGACAGGCTAACATTATGAATGGGGAATACAACTTGGATAGTCTACCTGTGACAGGTGAGTCAGAAAGCTGTTGAATGTTTTTTGTACAAATGTGTGGTTTTAAAAAACCTTGAAAAATCATTGAATTTAATGGGTTGCTTTGAAATCTTAATGAATTTTGAAAAATCTTAGGTTTTTCCTTTAAAAAAAGAAAAACATGCATAAAATTTTCTCAGAAAGTTTGATAGTTAATGCAAGTTCGTCTAAAAACAATAAATAAAAAGTTGGGTGGCACAAATGTCATATGATATGGGTATTTAAGTAGTATCCTTTTTCTGTAGTTTCATCATAGTTAGTCATATGCTTTTTCTTCTTTGATGCAATGATAGACCCAAAGTAACATTAAAACATTGTTTCTGCATGGAAAATACTTACTGATAAACTTTGAAAGTCTTCAAAATCATTTCTTGAAAAGTCCTTGAAAGTCAAATCTCTGGGTCTGTATGAATAATAGATATATAAGCCCTATCACCTTTTCTGTTGGTCATTTTGTCTGTACAATTATCCATCCATTCTTTTCTCCATTTTTCACACTTGCAGCCAGAACAACTGTCTTAATCAGTAATGCCATTATGTGAAAGGATTGATTTAATCAGTAATGCCATTATGTGAAAGGATTGATTTAATCAGTAATGCTATTTTATTTGTCACATAAAGTTTTCAGTGAGCTGTAACTGTGATAAAGGTCATTTTTGTTTTCCCTCTTTTTACCCCACCTCTCTTTTTTATTACAGTCATGTGTTTCTCAGTTAGGATCCTGATGTCAGTTGAGCTTTCATCAATTCAACATATTAAAATGCCTTAATAGACCTGTTTGTACAGAGGTATATACCTGTATTCCCATCAAGACACCAGATTATAATGCTTCTATAGATCTGGTTGTATAAACATATAGATCTGTATTCCCATCATGTCACCATATTAGAATGTTTCTATAGATACGTTTGTATAGAGGTATATCACTGTATTTCCATCAAGACACCAGATTAGAATGCTCCTATAGATCTGGTTTAATAAAGGTATACATCTGTCTTCCCATCATGTCACCATATTAGAATGTTTCTATAGATACGGTTGTATAGAGGTATATGACTGTATTCCCATCATGTCACCATATTAGAATGTTTCTATAGGTCTGGTTGTATAGAGATATATGACTGTATTCCCATCATATCAAAATATTAGAATGCCACTAAAAATTTGGGTGTAGGTAGGTAATGCCTGTATTCCCATCATGTCACCATATTAAAATGTCTTTATAGATTTAGATGTATAAAGCTCTATGCCTGTATTTCTGTCATGTCACCTTATTATAATGCCTTTATATATTTAGTTGTAGATAGGTATATGACTGTATTTCCATCATGTCACCTTATTAGATTGCCTTTATAGATTTGGTTGAATAAAGGTATATGACTGTATTCCCATCATGTCACCATATTATAATGCCTGTATAGATTTGGTTGTATAAAGGAATATGCCTGTAATCCCATCATGTCACCATATTATAATGCTTTTATTGATTAGATTGTAGATAAATATATGCTTGTATTCCCATCATAACACCATATTAGAATGCCTCTATAGATTTGGTTGTAGATAGGTATATGCATGTATTCCCATCATGTCACCATATTAGAATGCCTCTATAGATTTGGTTGATTTGTGACATAAAGTATTCAGTGAGCTGTAACTGCACAGGTATATGCCTGTATTCCCATCATGTCACCATATTAGAATGCTTCTATAGATTTGGTTGTATAAAGGTATATATCTATATTCCCATCATGTCACCATATAAGAATGCTTCTATAGATATGGTTGTATAGAGGTATATGACTGTATTTCCATCAAGACACCAGATTAGAATGCTTCTATAGATCTGGTTGTATAAAGGTATACATTTATATTCCCATCATGTCACCATATAAGAATGCTTCTATAGATACGGTTGTATAGAGGTATATGACTGTATTTCCATCAAGACACCAGATTAGAATGCTTCTATAGATCTGGTTGTATAAAGGTATACATCTATATTCCCATCATGTCACCATATAAGAATGTTTCTATAGATACGGTTGTATAGAGGTATATGACTGTATTCCCATCATGTCACCATATTAGAATGTTTCTATAGATCTGATTGTATAAAGGTATACATCTATATTCCCATCATGTCACCATATTAGAATGTTTCTATAGATACGGTTGTATAGAGGTATATGACTGTATTCCCATCATGTCACCATATTAGAATGTTTCTATAGATTTGGTTATAGGGTAGGTATATGCCTGTATTCCCAAAGATGTTAGGACTCTTGTTCAATATATATATATACATCCCATACATTCAGTACTCAATATGATTTTGAGTAAGTAGTATATATCTGTACTAGTGCAACATATTTATGTACTTTTCCTTCTGGCCATATAATAGTACCTTATATTTAAGTTTTCATTTCTTTGTCTTCTATTTCTCCTTAAGTCTAACTTCCCTTGTGAACACACACCCACTCACACACACCCCTTTCATCAACATTATTTTTAAATTCCTGACTCTTGAATTGTTGTGACTTGTGCTTCCATCCTGGTTCACTATTGTGTTCTTGTGTTCATACATGACTCTATTATGTTTAAATGTTTTCAGTGAAATGACATGGACCATATTGTTTGTGCAGATAAAATCTATGGGAAAGATTTAAGTAAAGCCACTTGCTTTGTCTATAGTACTTCAATAAGAGTCCTATTACACTTGTCAGGAATCTTGCTTATGTTAATATGAATTCAATTATTGGCCTTTTTTTACCTTTTAGATGGGTATGTTAGAAGAGATATTATACAGAAAGCTTGCTTATTTTAATATGAATTAAATTATTGGCCTTTCTTTCCCTTTTAGATGGGTATGTTAGAAGAGATATTATACAGAAAATGTTGTCCTTTGAGCCAAGTGCACGACCAACTGCTAAAACAATATTAAAACATCCCATCTTCTGGAGAAAAGAAAAGCAACTCATGTTCTTCCAGGTGAGTCATCTCCCTTATATTTACACTGGTAAAATGATGTACAGAAAAAGTATTTGATTTGGGTTTTGTTTCTCAATTAGTCTGGATTATGTAAATATCACTGTTACATAGAAATATATATAAATATCTATAATACTCTACAAATGGTCAACTTTCATAAATAATATTATTATAGCAAGCCTTAACAACTAATAACTAAATTTTCCATGTGGGCACGAAAATGTATCAAGAAAACACTGATGGATTCATTTTTTTAATTCAAATACTCAGTGTTCACTTTTTTATTATAGATTTTACATAAAGGCATATTGGTTTGATTACTTGTGTAAAGGAATATTGGGTTTTGATTACTTGTGTAAAGGAATATTGGTTTTTGATTACTTGTGTAAAGGAATATTGGTTTTTGATTACTTGTGTAAAGGAATATTGGTTTTTGATTACTTGTGTAAAAGAATATTGGTTTTTGATTACTTGTGTAAAGGAATATTGGTTTTTGATTACTTGTGTAAAGGAATATTGGTTTTTAATTACTTGTGTAAAGGAATATTGGTTTTTGATTACTTGTGTAAAGGAATATTGGTGTTTGATTACTTGGGTAAAGGCATATTGGTGTTTGATTACTTGTGTAAAGGCATTATAGTGACATATTAGTGTTTGCTTACTTGTGTAAAGGCATATTGGTGACATATTGGTGTTTGATTACTTGTGTAAAGACTTGGTTTGATTCCTTGTTCAGAGGTATATTGGTATTTCGTTACTTGTGTAAATAGATATTGATTTGTTTTCTTGTTTAAAGACATATTGATCTGATTGCTTGTGTAAAGAATTATTTGATTTCTTGTTTCAAGACACATTGATTTGATTCCTTTTTCAAAGACATTGTGGTATTTCATTACTTCTGTAAAGACATTGACTTGTTTTCTTGTTTAAAGACATGTTGATTTTCTTGTTTTAAGACATTGATTTGATTACTTGTGTAAAGGCATATTGGTGTTTGATTACTTGTGTAAAGGCATATTGGTGTTTAATTACTTGTGTAAAGGCATATTGGTGATGTGCAAAGACATTGGTTTGATGACTCATGTAAAGATATTGGTTTGATATCTTGTTCCGAGGCATATTGGTATTTCATTATGTGTATAAAGACATATTGTTTTATTTCCTTGTTTAAAGACATTGATTTGTTTTCTTGTTTCAAGACATGTTGATTTGTTTTCTTGTTTCAAGACATATTGGTTTGTTTTCTTGTTTCAAGACATTGATTTGTTTTCTTGTTTCAAGACATATTGGTTTGTTTTCTTGTTTAAAGACATTGATTTGTTTTCTTGTTTCAAGACATTGATTTGTTTTCTTGTTTCAAGACATATTGGTTTGTTTTCTTGTTTCAAGACATTGATTTGTTTTCTTGTTTCAAGACATTGATTTGTTTTCTTGTTTCAAGACATTGATTTGTTTTCTTGTTTCAAGACATTGATTTGTTTTCTTGTTTCAAGACATATTGTTTTGTTTTCTTGTTTCAAGACATTGATTTGTTTTCTTGTTTCAAGACATATTGGTTTGTTTTCTTGTTTCAAGACATATTGGTTTGTTTTCTTGTTTCAAGACATATTGGTTTGTTTTCTTGTTTCAAGACATTGATTTGTTTTCTTGTTTCAAGACATATTGTTTTGTTTTCTTGTTTCAAGACATTGATTTGTTTTCTTGTTTCAAGACATATTGGTTTGTTTTCTTGTTTCAAGACATATTGGTTTGTTTTCTTGTTTCAAGACATATTGGTTTGTTTTCTTGTTTCAAGACATTGATTTGTTTTCTTGTTTCAAGACATTGATTTGTTTTCTTGTTTCAAGACATTGATTTGTTTTCTTGTTTCAAGACATTGATTTGTTTTCTTGTTTCAAGACATATTGGTTTGTTTTCTTGTTTAAAGACATTGATTTGTTTTCTTGTTTCAAGACATTGATTTGTTTTCTTGTTTCAAGACATTGATTTGTTTTCTTGTTTCAAGACATTGATTTGTTTTCTTGTTTCAAGACATTGATTTGTTTTCTTGTTTCAAGACATATTGGTGTTTGATTACTCATGCAAAGGCATATTAATGTTTATGACAATTATCTTTGTTTCGATATAAAAACTATTTCAAGCATATTTGCACACCCCCATTTTCTAACCCCGACGCTATGTGCCTGGGGATTTAAGATGGTTTGTCCAAATGGGCCTGATATGGGCAACCTTTTTGGCCCTGATATGCATCACAAGATGATGTTTTAGCTGAGAAGGCTTGGACTTTTTTAAAATTATTTGATGTATATAAAATATTTGACATTGCATTTGAAGGATTTGAGCCTATTTTGCTTTTATATGATTGCGTTGTCTTTTTTATACCTAAATTTCACTCCCCTAAATTTGACTCCCCACTGTTTAGAGGGGGTTGTGCTGATTAAATCCCATGTGCTCTTAAATTTCATGCATGCATGCATTCATCCATCCATCCATCCATCCATCCATCCATACATACATATATACATGCATGCATGCATGCATGCATACATACATGCATGCATGCATGCATGCATCCATCCATCCATCCATCCATACATACATACATACATACATACATACATACATACATACATACATACATACATACATACATACATACATACATACATACATACATACATACATACATACATACATACATACATACATACATACATACATACATACATACATAATTACAGTCAGACTGACAGATTAACTGGTAATCACAAATAATAAATCCATTCAAATTATTAATTAGGAAATGAGTTTGAAATAATTGTCATTAGGATTTGAAGACATTCAGATAATCATAGTATGAATTAGCAAGGTTTCTTTGTGTATTCTTAATGTAAGGCTCTACTACTTCTGTCTGTTCTTGATCAAATAGGGACTGTACTTATAATATAAAGCATATGCTAATGTAATAATGATAATATTAAGCTAATATGAAACATATTGATGTAAAATGATGATACTGATAATATGAAACATATTGATGTAATAATTATATACTATTAATATGAAACACATATTGATGTAAGAATGATAATACTAATAATATGAAACACATATTGATGAAAAAATGATAATACTGGTAATATGAAACATTGATGTAATAATGATATACTATTAAAATGAAACACATTGATGTATTGATAATTCTAATAATTTTAAACATTGATGTAATAATGATAATACTAATAATTTGAAACATTGATGTAATAATGATAATACTAATAATTTGAAACATTGATATAATAATGATAATACTAATATGAAACATTGAAGTAAGAATGATAATGCTAATAATATGAAACACACATTGATGTAATAATAATTCTAATATGAAACATTGATATAATAATGATAATACTAATAATGTGAAACATTGATGTAATAATGATAATACTAATAATATAAAGCATATGTTGATTGTTTATTATCTTACTGTTCAGGATGTCAGTGACAGGATAGAGAAAGAGAAAGAAGACTGTGAAGTCATCCAAAGGCTTGAAACAGGAGGGACCACAATTATCAAGGGTGACTGGAAAAAACATATCTGTTTAGAACTACAGAATGGTATGGCAATTCATACATTACTTTTTTCAATTGAATGCCGTAAGGTGGAGCATTTTATTTTACAAAATCTCTCCATTTTTTGACTCCATGGTTTTAGAGTATGTAATAGAAGAAGCAAAACCAACAAATTTTTTAAAAATTCAAAAAACATTATTCCTGAGAATACAGAGTTAAATTTTAAAAGGAGCTTAACAGTATTGTGAATTAAATCCCAAATAATTATAAAAGTTCTATCTCAAATCCAAAAGTGTAGTGTTCTGAATTAATTCCAGTCTAGAATATGCTGATGTACCTACAGGTTTTGATGTTTCACAATGATATAATCCCAAATGTCTTTAAATGAATCCACAATAATATTATAAAAATGTTCTTTTGGCCAAAGTCTGAGCACTTTTTAACTCCAATGAATAATTTAAGTAAATGATTCCTTTCAAATTAGTTTTGAACCCCAGCTGAAGTGACCTAGTTTTGTGCATTTTTTTTTATATTCATGATGTTTATCGTTTTTAAAATTGGTAGGTAGGTAGACAGATACCGTTGTTTTGCCTCATAGATCTGGAAAAAATTGCAGATCACTTGCACTTAGTGTATTGAAAAAGTAGTTTCATTTGGGGCTGAAAAAGTTAAGGTAACTATGAATGAAAAAAGGAAAATGGTGCCCATAAAATAAATTTTGTTCTAAATCAGTCATGGAATAAACTTTGAGGATGGCTTTAACTTGAAGTAAGGTAGAAACCTACTGATTTTTGTGGTCAAAAGTTATAGACTGAATCACTGTGGATGAAAAATGATTTCCTTAAAAAGATTCCATTGTTGATTGCATAACTACACCAGAGTTTTTGGATGACTTCGTACATTGGATGGGTTGTTCTTTGGGCAAGGAAGTAGCCTGTTATTTTGGGTGCGAAAAATTAAAATGTCAAGGTCACTGTGATTGAAATTTGCAAAATTGTTTTTGCTTAATAACTTTAGTTGTTGATGATGGGATATTCACACATTTTGGAGGCTTTGCACTTAGGGAAATAAAGAAATCGGTAACTGTGTAGTCAGATATTATCATGGGGCAAACCTAAAAAGAAAATAATGGTTTTTGCAGTGTGAATATAGTTTAAGACAACTTACATTGACCAGAGGCCAAGGACATTGAGACATGTTGGTAAATTATATTCATTATCAACCATTATCCAGCCAGTACTAACAGAAAGGGCTTTTAATCTGCAAAAACAACAAGGATTCAGTCTTCCATACATTTCCAGCCATGGGTACTTCAGCACTTGATATTTCCTAAACCAACTGACAAATTCTTCTTTTTAGGAAGAGAACTGAAAGATGATTTCATGCATGGGATGAGTCCTAATAAAACTGATTTCATGCATGGGATGAGTCTTAATAAAACTGATTTCATGCATGGGATGAGTCCTAATAAAACGGATTTCATGCATGAGATGAGTCCTAATAAAACTAATTTCATGCATGGGATGAGTCCTAATAAAACTGATTTCATGCATGGGATGAGTCCTAATAAAACTGATTTCATGCATGGGATGAGTCCTAATAAAACTGATTTCATGCATGGGATGAGTCCTAATAAAACTGATTTCATGCATGGGATGAGTCCTAATGAAGCTGATTTCATGCATGGGATGAGTCCTAATGAAGCTGATTTCATGCATGAAATCAGTCCTAATGAAACTGATCTCATGCATGGAATCAGTTCTAATAAAACTGATTTCTTTCATGGGATGAGTCCTAATAAAACTGATTTTATGCATGGGATGAGTCCTAATGAAGCTGATTTCATGCATGGAATCAGTCCTAATAAAACTGATTTCATGCATGGGATGAGTCCTAATGAAGCTGATTTCATGCATGAAATCAGTCGTAATGAAGCTGATTTAATGCATGGAATCAGTCTTAATAAAACTGATTTCATGCATGGGATGAGTCCTAATGACGCTGATTTCATGCATGGAATCAGTCCTAATAAAACTGATTTCATGCATGGGATGAGTCCTAATGAAGCTGATTTCATGCATGGGATGAGTCCTAATGAAGCTGATTTCATGCATGGAATCAGTCCTAATAAAACTGATTTCTTGCATGGGATGAGTCCTAATAAAACTGATTTCATGCATGGGATGAGTCCTAATGAAGCTGATTTCATGCATGGGATGAGTCCTAATGAAGCTGATTTCATGCATGGGATGAGACCTGATGAAGCTGATTTCATGCATGGAATCAGACCTAATAAAACTGATTTCATGTATGGGATGAGTCCTAATAAAGCTGATTTCATGCATGGGATGAGTCCTGATGAAGCTGATTTCATGCATGGGATGAGACCTGATGAAGCTGATTTCATGCATGGAATCAGACCTAATAAAACTGATTTCATGTATGGGATGAGTCCTAATAAAGCTGATTTCATGCATGGGATGAGTCCTAATAAAGCTGATTTCATGTATGGGATGAGTCCTAATGAAGCTGATTTCATGCATGGGATGAGTCCTAATGAAGCTGATTTCATGCATGGGATGAGTCCTAATAAAACTGATTTCATGCATGGGATGAGTCCTAATAAAACTGATTTCATGCATGGAATCGGTCCTAATAAAACTGATTTCATGCATGGGATGAGTCCTAATAAAGCTGATTTCATGCATGGGAAGAGTCCTAATGAAACTGATTTCTTGCATGGGATGAGTCCTAATGAAGCTGATTTCATGCATGGGATGAGTCCTAATAAACTGGTTTCATGCATGAAATCAGTCCTAATAAAACTGATTTCATGCATGGAATGAGTCCTAATAAAACTGATTTCATGCATGGGATGAGTCCTAATAAAACTGATTTCATTCATGGAATCAGTCCTAATAAAACTGATTTCATGCATGGGATGAGTCCTAATAAAGCTGATTTCATGCATGGGAAGAGTCCTAATGAAACTAATTTCTTGCATGGGATGAGTCCTAATGAAGCTGATTTCATGCATGGGATTAGTCTTATTTCATGTATGGGATGAGTCCTAATAAAACTGATTTCTTGCATGGGATGAGTCTTAATAAAACTGATTTCATGCATTGGATTAGTCTTAATGAAGCTGACTTCATGCATGGGATGAGTCCTAATAAAACTGATTTCTTGCATGGGATGAGTCCTAATGAAGCTGACTTCATGCATGGAATCAGTCCTAATAAAACTGATTTCATGCATGGGATTAGTCTTAATGAAGCTGACTTCATGCATGGAATCAGTCCTAATAAAACTGATTTCATGCATGGGATGAGTCCTAATGAAGCTAATTTCATGCATGGGATGAGTCTTAATATAACTGATTACATGCTTGGGATGAGTCCTAATAAAACTGATTTCATGCATGGAATCAGTCCTAATAAAACTGATTTCATGCATGGGATGAGTCCTAATAAAACTGATTTCATGCATGGGATGAGTCTTAATAAAACTGATTTCATGCATGGAATGAGTCCTAATAAAACTGATTTCTTGCATGGAATGAGTCCTAATAAAACTGATTTCATGCATGGGATGAGTCCTAATGAAGCTGATTTCATGCATGGGATTAGTCCTATTTCATGTATGGGATGAGTCCTAATGAAGCTGATTTCATGCATGGAATCAGTCCTAATAAAACTGATTTCATGCATGGAATCAGTCCTAATAAAACTGATTTCATGCATGGAATGAGTCCTAATAAAACTGATTTCATGCATGGAATGAATTCTAATAAAACTGATTTTATGCATGGAATGAGTCCCAATAAAACTGATTTCATGCATGGGATGAGTCCTAAAAAAACTGATTTCATGCATGGAATGAATCCTAATAAAACTGATTTCATGCATGGAATGAATCCTAATAAAACTGATTAAACTCTATCATATGCAAGAGCAGTGACATAATACATAGTGTTTTTGCAGGTATGCATGTGATGTATGTTGAAACTTTGAATATTGTTTCTAAGAATTTCTAAAAGGTTGGTTATCTTGAAAATAAAGGTAATTTATGTAAAAAAGCAATCAGCTTCATTAGATAAAGCTAATTTTTGACAGTTATTCCCAATGCAATTATTAAATGAATATTAAACTATGGTACAGCCTAATGCTCATCCTCCTTGTCTTCTCACTGATTGTGTCCAAACTAGATGGCATCTCCTTCATTTTTAAAGTTCCCATGGTAGCTGACACTCTTGCCTATAATAATCTGTGGTTTTAGGTGCTATTTTGTGAGTTATTAAGGGAGAGGTATATGTGCCAAAATGAAAATGTTCCATCTATGGACACATACAATACAATCCCTTCACAAGCTCTCATAAATGTACCCCAAAAAGCTTGAACAATTTACCATGTGACTATACCCATTGACCCTTTAATCTTGAAAGGATGTTCTGGGTTGAAATTTTATGTCTGTAGTCATTTTACCAAAATATCGTCAAAGAACTTTAGTAAATAGACCGCTTTGACCTTTTGACATCCATATCAATAGCAATATTTCACATTCTAAAGTGGTGCCCCAAGTAGCAGAGTGGTCTAAAGCGCTAACCTTTATAGATCACTGCCATCTCACCTCTGCTTGAGTTCGAATCCAGACTCGGCTAACGTGGTGGGTAAGTGAGAAAGCCTGCCAGTAGCTTCTCGTGGGTCAGTTGTTCTTCCTGGGGTTTTTCCAGGGTTCTTCCTCCACCATTTATACTGGCCGCCATGTATAGCCAATTTTATGCTAAAAAATAGCGTTAAACCCTACAACATCAACAACATTCCAAGTTAAATATACTGTGTCTAAGAAGAGTTCATTTATGAAAGTAATATATAGTAATGATGTATAAACTTTAGCCATTGATTACCAGTCTATACTTTCAACAGTTGACCTTTGACTTCCTTGCCATTAATCTACAGGGAATGTTCTCCAAACACCTTCCTACATCATCCACCCTTTAAAAATGTTACCTTTGATTCCAATATGGCTAGGTAACCAACAGTATACTATATTATGCGACATACTCAACTCAGTATGGTTGGTTGGTTGATTTCAAATGATTTAAAAATGTAAAATTTAGCCAAAGAATTCAAAAGAACTAACTACTAGTCTTGTGTCTTTTGCCATTCAGTACAAAACAAAATTGAACCATTTTGAGCTCAGGCAGATATGACTCATCATCTACATTTATTTTTCAGATCTTAGAAAATTCAGGGCATACAAAGGATCAAACCTTCGAGATTTATTACGAGCAATGAGAAACAAAGTGAGTGTCTTTTAATTGACTTGTCCTGCATAACATATCATGTATGTACTTGCACTTGTAATGGAGCTTGATAAGCATATGTCAACCTACAGGGGCAGTTGGTTAGGATATTATATTTGTTAATGATATCCATAAAATTATAATGTAAAATAAAAGAATATTATTTGTGACACAGGTTTTGTGTGCTTTGAACATGGAAGATATCTACTGAGCTTTTTCATCACACTATGCCCTCCTTGTCATTTATATCTTGGGTTTGAAGCAAACCAGGTAACTCTAATTTTACAAGTCAAACCAGGTAACTCTAATTTTACAAGTCAAACCAGGTCACTCTAATTTTACAAGTCAAACCAAGTCACTCTAATTTTACAAGTCAAACCAGGTCACTCTAATTTTACAAGTCAAACCAAGTCACTCTAATTTTACAAGTCAAACCAGGTAACTCTAATTTTACAAGTCAAACCAGGTCACTCTAATTTTACAAAGTAAACCAGGTCACTCTAATTTTACAAATCAAACCAAGTCACTCTAATTTTACAAGTCAAACCAGGCAACTCTAATTTTACAAGACAAACCAGGTCACTCTAATTTTACAAGACAAACCAGGTAACTCTAATTTTACAAGTCAAACCAAGTCACTCTAATTTTACAAGTCAAACCAGGTAACTCTAATTTTACAAGTCAAACCAGGTAACTCTAATTTTACAAGTCAAACCAGGTCACTCTAATTTTACAAGTCAAACCAATTCACTCTAATTTTACAAGTCAAACCAGGTAACTCTAATTTTACAAGTCAAACCAGGTCACTCTAATTTTACAAGTCAAACCAGGTAACTCTAATTTTACAAGTCAAACCAGGTCACTCTAATTTTACAAGTCAAACCAAGTCACTCTAATTTTACAAGTCAAACCAGGTAACTCTAATTTTACAAGTCAAACCATGCATATTACCATGCATTAAGTGGTTAAATATTTGAGTCAACTGTTTGCAGTCTGGTATGATTCATACATCAGCAAATGTAGTACTTGTACTTGCTAGGATCCGAAATCAAGATGTGAGAGTCCATTAGTAATCGTCTTTGACATATTTCTGTATGTCCATCAATCTATCTATTTATCTCTTCATATATTTTGTAACCAGCATAGCACTGTAGCCATTGCACGTAACTGAATGCTGCTTGGTAGGCAAATCGCTTTTTATGAGATGTTGTGCCTTTTATCTTCTCAATCTTGTTTTGTTGGAGATTGTGTCATTTTCCCACCAGTATTACATACCCATTGCATCATTACCATGTAACCATCATATCTCATTCTGATGCAGTTTGGCATGTCATGAGACCTAGAACATTTGGATTTTGTCTTAGCAACTCCATTTTGAAGAGACTAACAGCCCTTGACAATTAACTTCATAATTTTACTTGTCGTATGTGCTTATAACTACCATAGCTTAAGACCATTCAGCATGTTCAAATGCAGTTTGGTACAAACATGACTTACAAGAGCCTTGAAAGATAAGCTGGATTTTGCAAGATAAATTCACTAAAAGTTTTTTATAAATCAAATTTCGTATGTGTTTTCAGATTGTTGAGATCTTGAGTGTGTTTCATGTACATGATTTTTGAGCATTTTCTTTTCATTTACATGAGCTATGGGTTCGGATTATTCCTTCTTCTGACTCAGATTTCATAGCATATTTTTATCTCTTAATGAAGAAGAGTTATGGCCCTTGATTGCAAGTGCTTTTTTCTACCTCACTTTCTGCAGCATACTTTTAATAAGAAATGTTGCATTTCATTCAAATGTATCATGCACCTATATGTTGATGAGACCTGGAATGAGTTGGATTTCCAGCATTACACAACATTATAAGGCAGAGTTAACATTTGTCCACCTACAAACAATATAGACCCTGATCTGCCATCTCTTAATATATCAACATATCAAATTTTTTTGTTTGTTTTGCCGAATATTTCTGACAAACTACATACACTAAAATCTTCCAATGCAATGACAGGTCTGGATTGTAAATGAGTTAATACATAATTTAAATTAATACTTTATCTACCTAGCAAATCACACTCTTGTTTGGCACTTATGAATAAATCCAGTAATCACTCTCAATCTGACCAACAAATATATATTCTGCCTGTAAATATAGTCACTCTATATATAATCATTCCAAGATAACAGTTTATTGCAAGTTATGTAAAATTTGTATTTGTTATGCAGTACCATATAGCAGGTATTTGTATTGCTCATGCAGTACCATATAGCAGGTATTTGTATGTGTTATGCAGTACCATATAGCAGGTATTTGTATTTGTTATGCAGTACCATATAGCAGGTATTTGTATGTGTTATGCAGTACCATATAGCAGGTATTTGTATTACTCATGCAGTACCATATAGCAGGTATTTGTATTTGTTATGCAGTACCATATAGCAGGTATTTGTATTTGTTATGCAGTACCATATAGCAAGGATTTTTATTTGTTATGCAGTGCCATATAGCAGGTATTTTTATTTGTTATGCAGTACCATATAGCAGGTATTTTTATTTGTTATGCAGTACCATATAGCAAGGATTTTTATTTGTTATGCAGTACCATATAGCAGGTATTTGTATTTGTTATGCAGTACCATATAGCAGGTATTTGTATTTGTTATTCAGTACCATATAGCAGGTATTTGTATGTGTTATGCAGTACCATATAGCAGGTATTTGTATTACTCATGCAGTACCATATAGCAGGTATTTGTATTTGTTATGCAGTACCATATAGCAAGGATTTTTATTTGTTATGCAATACCATATAGCAGGTATTTTTATTTGTTATGCAGTACCATATAGCAGGTATTTGTATGTATTATGCAGTACCATATAGCAGGTATTTGTATGTGTTATGCAGTACCATATAGCAGGTATTTGTATTACTCATGCAGTACCATATAGCAGGTATTTGTATTTGTTATGCAGTACCATATAGCAGGTATTTTTATTTGTTATGCAGTACCATATAGCAGGTATTTTTATTTGTTATGCAGTACCATATAGCAGGTATTTGTATTTGTTATGCAGTACCATATAGCAGGTATCTGCAGCCTGTACACAGTATGTAATAATCCTACTTAGATATACCATCTCTAAATTTCTTTTATGCCATTTGGATGAAATTGCTGAATTTAATATCCACGAATAATATGAAGAATTCTAATAGGGTAGTTAATGTAAAGATTTTATATTATATTACAATCTGACAATAAACAGTGCACCTAAAGTTTATATTTTTATTGGCCTAATTACTTCTGACTCTCATTGAGTCTTTGTCAAAAGGCAAATGCAAAACAGATGCAAGGCAAACAATAAACAAAAAAGTACAGAAATTAGGCAACAGTGCATGACTGTTAGGACTCTATGGTCACAGACGTAAATAACAGAAAAGAAGCAAAACAAGTTTTTTTAACTTCACAAACAATTTAATTACTAAATTGATAAATGAAAAATTTGAAAGGAACTGACAGTATAATGAAGTGTATCCATATTAGTCCTTATAAAGGTCTGTGAAAGTCCTAAAATGAATGAAAAGTCCCTTATAATTTTCAGTACAAGAAATGTACTGGTCCTCCAAAAATCATGACAATGTAAAGATGGCATTGTCCAAAATTCTTTCAAAATAAGTTATAACTGTTCCAGAATAATATTTAAGTCCAAATAATGAGCACTTTCTATTTCCACTGAACTTTCCAAATAAATGTTTTTCCTCTCTAAAAATATATCTAAGTATAAATCAAAATATGTCTGCAGACTTACATCAGGAACAAAATCAGTGTGAATGTTTCCAAAAATCGGAATGAATCTGATAACTGAAGTTTCTTTTTATATATACCATTTATTGTGAATGTATTTTACAATAGACCCTACATGACATAATAAACTATTAATTTTTGACTAACTAAGCATATTCACATGACCTCATGCGACCAATTGAAAACCACAGAAATATTCTTGAAACTTCCATAAACTATCAGTCACTGAGAAACTATGCCATAGGTGCCATTTTAAGTCTGATTAGTAAGATTATTGTTATTAATTGTCAACATCAATGTAAAAGCTTCATTTTTATATGCAATATGTATTCCTAAAAGATTCATATAACTTACACAGTTTATAATAAAAGGTATTTTAAAAATTTTACAACCATGATAGTGTGTGTGCAATTTGGATTTTTAATGTAGCTTTAACAATTTTTCAGTCATATCGCTACAATGTCTGCAGTGTGGCAGTTTATAGTAATGTCTAGCACTGGGGCATCATGCCACAGACATGTAGCATGATGTCCCACCCAGTTACATTATCCTGACACAGAGGCTGACCAGTCTATCACTGACCTCTTAATGCTGAGCACCAAGCGAGGCAGCTGTTAGTACCATTTTTTAAGTCTTTGGTATGACTTAGCTGAGGATTGAACCCTCAACCTCCTGTATCTGAGGTGGATGCTCCAACCTCTAGGCCACTGGAGTGGTCTTATTCTTTAAATATATCCAATACCAGATATATGAAAATTTGGTCTCTTATGTATCAGCTCGTTCAAAGTAACACAAAGAAAGAGTGAATACAATGGACATTGTAAATTTTAACAAAAATAATCTATTTCCCTAGAAGACATGGAGAAAAATGTAAACATATGAAACAAGACTTAAGATTTACGAAGATCCAAAAATTATTCTTTAAGTTGTGAATAAACATTTTTAAATTGATAGTATGAATCTCAATTTCATTCCAAGATGGCGGATGATGATGTCAGTTGAAGGTTAACACAAAATATTCAGAATTTTCACTGTGAATCACAAAATGTATTGTTTTCTTCCAATTTAGAAATAATTTGAGCAAATGTCTCAGTCCAAAGGTCTCTATCTACAAGGTTGTAACAATTTTTACCATAAAGAAAAAGGAAAGATTTATGTAATAAAACTTTCTCTTTTGCCAAATGTAAATGTGGTAAAAAAAATACATAAGAACTCTTATGAATTTACACAAAAGTGTATATGAAAATGACAATTCTATACATGGAAAAGTGCATCTGCAATTAAATTGTTTTCTTTTAATATGCATGATGTCAAGATTGTACTCTTGCAAAAATAAACTCCATCTTCATAGTCTTTGGTTTTTATTAGAAGTAGCTGAGCTAACATAATGTTCTAATGCCAGCATTAAAGCCAAGCATTCCTTCTTGAGTTGTTTCTTTGGTGTTTGTTTAATTTCTTAGAGAAGTAACACATTGGGTGTTCAAGATGGAAGCAAAACGGCTCCAACTCCAAAATCACTTGCATCCACTGATAGCTTGAATGGTTGATTGAAATCTGGAGCCATTAAAACTGATGCATCTATTGAAAGCCTCTTGACATTTTTCAGTCCAAAGAAACTTCTTTTTCAACATGTTTGTCAGACTTTCAACAATATCAGAAAAAAATAGAACAAAATTTGCGATAGTACCCAGCCATACACAAAAATCGCATCAGCAGTTTTCTATTCACAGATACAGGAAATTCAGAAATAGCCTTGGCCTTAGCCTCTATAGGTTTAATCTGACCATGTCCCACAATATGTCCTAGAAAAGTAATACTCTCAATGCAGAACTCACTTTTAAATAAATTAATAGTCAAAATTTGCATCTGAGCCTAAGAACTTCCGAATTGTGGCTGGATGTTCTTTCCAGGTGTTATTGTAGAGGATGACATCATCTGCATCATAGTTGTCTAGACCAGAAGTAATCATATTCATGAGGCTTTGAAATGTGCTTGGTGAACCCTAAATCCCACATGGCATTAATTTATACTGAAAAAATCCATCTGGAATCACAAATGCCAAAATTTCTTTTGCTCTTTCTGTTTGTGGAATTTGCCAAACACCCTTTAGAAGGTTGAATTTAGTGAGGTATTTGGCATTTCCAATTTTGTCGATACAGTCATCTATTGTTGGCAATGGAAATGAATATGTTATTGTCACACTGTTCTCCTTTCTATAATCCATACACATTAAGAAAGTTTTATACGGTTTTTTACGGTTTTAACCATGGTTTCACTTTTGACTCAAACTGCTGAATACCAAATTCAAATTTGAAAAGCCAAATTGAGTAAAATTCCTCATATGAATTACTTCTGGAAAACTTGTTGATGCACATGTGATAGTCAACAAAGTTTGGTTACCTGCCTTGGTCTTTGGTAAGGAATCAACACAGTCTATCATAATTCTATTGAATGGTTTCTTAAAATGTAGGAATTGGTTGCAGATGAGCTTTAGGTATCTTTTGATTTGGTTTTCCTGCAATTTGGCAAGTATGACAAGATCTACAAAACTTGCAAACATCACTTTTGATAGAAGTGAGTCAAGATCTTGTGATACGTTTTATTGATCCCTAAATGACCAGCCAGAGGAATTTCATGGGCCAAACAAAGTATTTCCTGTCTAAGATTTTGGAACCACAATCTGATATTTTACTGAGGTTTCGATTTTCTCATAAGAAATCCACTTTTAATTAAGTAACAGACAGGTGCTTCATTTGCCTCAATTTCACTACTGGCCTGCTGGAAAAAAAAAGGAGATCTCAGGATCTTTCTCCTGTTCGACAACAAGTGATTGTAGTTTATTACCCTGATCAGATAAAAGAGAATTTGTATTCAAACGAAGATCAGGATGATCAATACCTTCTGATTGAGCCAACTTAGAAGCAAAAGTGTTTCATCAAAAGCCAAACCAACACAAATGTCAGCTAAAGGAATACAGTCCTTATCAAAATTATTCTCAAGAGCTTTCTTTTCCATAGCTGTGGTAATTGCACAAGCTGGGAATAAGTTAGGGATTTCTTTTCCAAAAAGATCAGCTTTCTGACCCAAAAAAGTGGATTAACTACAACCTTGTGTGGATTAATCACAACCTTGTATCCAGCTAAGTCATTGCCTAGCAACAAATAAATGCCCTCAATGGGTAAAGTATGCACCACACTGACGGTCAAAGGTCCTGAAACTAAGTCCGATGACAAATTAACAGAATGGAGAGGAACATTAACAAAGCCACACTCTACTTCCTGAATAAGAACACTCTCATTAGAACAGGTCTTCTCAGAAGAAGGTAAAATTCCTGAAACTAAATTACTCTGAGAAGCTTCTGTATCCCTCAAAATTGTAATAATGATAGGATTGGCCAAATCAAGTAAGAGTGATATAGAACCCTTATATATGAATGTTTCAGAATTCTCCAAAATGCAATCAGACTGAGGTAGGTCAAACCAAACAAATGTATTGTTTTCAATACATGACCTTGACCTCTTAGAAGTAAGAGCATTTGGGATAGGTCTATCTTGATTCTGATGCCTATATCAATTTGAAGCAATCAAAAATGATGTGTCCTTTTTCATGGCAATAGGTACACATAGAAATAGACAAGGATTTTGAAACAAGTCTGTCAGAAGCTTGATTTTTAGAATTTGTCATATTGAGTTTTGCTGAGAGTCATATTTGATTGAAACACCTTAATATCAGTAGATTGCTGAGTGAAAGATTTGATTACAGCAGGAACTTTATGAGTTAAAGCATACTTAGCAGCAGCCAGAGCAGCATTTTCCAAGCTTTTGACCTCATGATCTTCAAGGTGATGTTTGATATCACTGGGAATACAGTCTTTAAACTCTTGGAGCAATATCAGTTGTTTGAGTCTTTCATAATCAAGTTCAATTTTCTGACAGACACCATCCCTTGAACGACTGTTTTTTTCCTCTAGAAAATTCAAGATGTCTAGTTTATTTTGTGTAGTTTCTGAACTTTTGCCAAAAAGTCAGGAACTGATACATAACACATCAAAATGCATTCCTTAACTAAATTATAGTCAGATCTTTGCTGTACTGACAGAGACATTTATATATATATATATATATATATATATATATATATATATATATATATATATATATATATATATATATATATATATATATATATATATATATATATATATATATATATATTATCTTTGGCCAGACAAAACCTTCATGTGAAAATCATGCTTACATGAGTCACATTTGCATTTTAAGTAAACATGTTTCTAACAAAGCAAAATATCAGACTTGTGCAAAATTAATCATCATAATAATTATATTTAATGATACAAAATGAATTAAAAATAAAATAGAAAAATCTAATCTTTACCACGCATGTAATTTAATTACAGGGTCGTAACAGGTCTCATTAATCCACTACCAGTTATTCTTTATACATAGATGGTAATAGATTAATGAGACCAAACTGTACACTTTCATAAATGTGGTATTGGATTAATTAGACAAGATTGTACATTTTTATATAACTGGTATTGGATAAATGTGACCAAATGGTACATTTATAAAGACTTTGTAGTTAATTAATGGGATCAGATTGTGTGTATATATATATATATATATATATATATATATATATATATATATATATATATATAGCTGGTATTGAAATGAGACCAGATTGTACAATTATATGTACCTGGTAGTGGAACAATGAGACTAGACCAGATTGTGCATTAGCTAGTAGTGGAATAATGAGAACAGACTGTACATTTATATATAGCTGGTATTGAAAATTGAGACCAGTCTTTACATATATGTAGCTGGTATTGGAAAAATGAGAACGGTCTGTACATTTATATATAGCTGGTAGTGGAATAATGAGACCAGATTGTACATAAATATGCTGCTAATAGTGGAATAATGAGACCAGATTGTACATAAATATGCTGCTAATAGTGGAATAATAAGACCAGATTGTGCATTTTTATGTAGCTGGTAGTGAATTAATGAGACTAGTGTGTATATTTATATATAGCGGGTATTGGAATATTTGGACCAGATTGTACATTAATATGCATCTGGTAGTGGAATAATGAGACCAGATTGTGCATTTTTATGTAGCTGGTATTGAATGAATGTGTCCAAATTGTACATTCATGTATACATGGTAGTAAATTAATGAGACTAGTCTGTACATTTATATTTAGCTAATATTGGAATATTTGGACCAGTCTGAAGTGAGACTAGATTGTACATTTATATGTAGCTGTTATTGGATTAATGAGACCAGATTGTACATCACATTGAAAATATAAACTTTAGATGCAGTTTAAACAGTAAAGTGATCAATATTTTTCATATTCACAGAAACACCACTACAGAGAATTGCCTGAGGAAGTCAAGAATTCACTTGGCACTGTTCCAGACCAGTTTGTGCATTATTTTACTTCCCGTTTTCCAATGCTGTTAATACACACATATCATGCAGTGGAATGCTGTGCTGCAGAATGTATCTTCAGTCAATATTATGACCTTGACTCAATAAAATTGTCTCAGTCAGAACCTTTGGGAGATATCACATAATGTTTCTGCTCTTTTAAAGAAGATAAAAAAATTGAACTTCACACGAGGATATTGATATGTGTCCTGACCTGTATTTCGTCAATAGACCTTAGGTCTGGACTAGAAATGTTAATATGGAACCCAGCAATCTGAATGTTTTATTTTGATGCCTAAGTTTTAAGAATTTCAATGGAATTGGGTTTTGGGTGTTATGGCATTCACATTGAGGCATTGTTTTAGATGCCTTTAACATGAGTCTCTTTATAAATGCTTGTTCCTTAAAATTAATAAAATAACCTTTTCACTTCCTGTGTTTGAAAGCACATTTGTAAAAAATTTTTACATTTTATTATGATATTCATTGTAAAACATTACAGTTTGTTGCATTTCATTATCATCATTGAAACATTATTTGTTAACATTTTATTATCATCACTGTAACAACATTATAAGTTTACAATTTTAGTATTATCTTCACTATAATATTTTAATATCACTGTCAAAATATAATAATTTGTTATATTTTAATATCTGCACTGTAAAAACAGAATAATTGTTATATTTTATTATTTCACAGTCACAACAGAATAATTTATTTATCTGTCATCTCCACTTCTAAGTATTACTGCAGTAGACCATCATATGTCTGGACAGTCAGTCATCATTTCAAAATCCATGTCTGGATCAGTCAAACTATGACCCATAATACAGGATGATCACTATGAAACCTTGATGGCACAGTGTATACACATTGGCTGGACTTATAAATAATAGTCTAACAAGAACAGGATTAAGGTTACAGATCATTTCCATGATTCATAGTCCATGGTGTCAAAATCAGTCTCTTTTCCATGATTCATAGTCCATGGTGTCAAAATCAGTCACTTTTCCATGATTTATAGTCCATGGTGTCAAAATCAGTCACTTTTGAAGTAGGGTCTAACATATGCTTGGTATGAACAGTTGTATCCTATGACAGTATAATGTGCTGTATTGATTAACAAATGCTGTAATAATGAAATGCAACATAATCTGATAATAGGTACAAATTTATCATGTTTCATGACATCTTATTTTCATGAACAAGTAATAAAATTTAAAAAACAATTTTAGACCTTGTTCTCATTTCATACTTGCATGTATATACAACATATATGAACCCTAGTTTGGTTTTAGATTCAGTGAAAGTTGTGCTTTATGTAAATGTATGAAATGAGAACAAGATACAAATGCACATTTTATATTTATTTAATTGTGACATCAGATGGGATTACCTTTAACTGTGTTTGAATAGTTGTATCCAATCATAGTATGAAATGTTATGATGAAGTATTACTGTATTAATGAAATGCAAATGATGTGAGAATCATAATATTGTCAAACCATCAACACTGATTTCTACAGCACTTGAAAAATGTATGAATGACTTAACTTGCATGGCACTCAGTTGAAATTATGTACATGAAAGTCCTCAAAACAGATTGAACATCACAATTCATGTTCAACTTTGTTGTGGAAAACATTGTGTGAGATCTTTTAATGCTTGAGATTTATATTGAGTTGTACATCCCTAAAAAAATAACATCATAGCCTTTCAAAGTTCCACAGTGACAGCACTTTAGGCACCATATTTTCACAAATTAAAAATAAATTTCCCTATACTGTAGGATAACTAAATGTGGTTGGTTTACAGAGGTGGCCAGGTCAGAGAGGTTTGACAGATACTCAAGTATCAGAATAGAAATATGTTGTCAGTCCAGAGAGGAATGTGTCTTACAGAGGAGCTTTATATTGTAATGGCACTGTTAAAAAAAATCTTCTATAAGTACCATATCATGTATTTTCTTAACCTAAAGATTTTGTCAAATACCTTCTGACAGCAGTTACTTCCCAGATGCTTTCCTTTTAACATACATCATTTTGTTCATCTCTACAAAGTAGAAGAGAATTATTTTACTACCCTTAGCTATGGTCTCTACACACAATAGCATTCATATATGTACAGCCTCTCTGCATCTAAACCATTCTTTTTTGCTAGGATAAGGCAACTGTTTGGATTTGGTTTCTTAGCATCAACCCATTTGGGGGAGGAGGCTAACAATTTGGAGTGGGTTTCTTTGTATCAACCCATTGGGGGGTGAAGACTTACAGTTTGGAGTGGGGGTTTTTGCATCAACTCATGGGGGGGTGGAGACTTACAGTTTGGACTGGGTTTCCTTGCATCAACCCATTTGTGGGAGGAGACTAACAATTTGGAGTGGGTTTCTTTGCATCAACTCATTGGGGGGGAAAAGGTTAACTATGATAATTATGTATTTTAAGTTTATTTCTTAAGCTCTATTCATGCTAGAATCATCAAACTAAATGATAGCATAAATCTTTATTAGTACCATGCTCTTATAGTAATAGGTCACTATGACCTATATTTTATAATTTATTGCCCAGAGTTTTTGTATGTAGCTCATGAAGTTTTTGTTGTTGTATCCTTTAAAGTAACCCACATTTCATGTTTTACTGACAGCTTTCATTAAACTATATGATTGTTTCATCTCTGTTAAGTACCACACCTGTACAGAATAGGTCACTATGTCATAGATTTCACATTTTTCTGGCTTAGTTAAATTTTTGGCATTTAGCTCATGATGAAACGGGTTCTTGGTACTTGCTATGTTATCTAGAATCATGTTTTGTGGTGGTGAGACCATATATAAACACTGCACCCTTACTGCAGCAATTGGTCATTATGACCTTTGTTTTACTCTCACAATCTACAATAGTGAAATGGATGATGATAGGAATCTCTGTTAGTACCTTACACCTAAATTCTATCTTAGGCTTCCTTTAGTAAGAATTTTTGCATTTAGTGGATGATGATCACAAATGTTTTTGGAATGCTATGTGTATACTATCCTTCTTGGAATGAATCTGCATTGTAATAAGTACTACATAGGAAGTGACAAGTACTACACAGAAAGTGACAAATACTACACAGGAAGTGATAAGTACTAAACAGGAAGTGATAGGTACTACACAGGAAGTGACAAATACTACACAGGAAGTGATAAGTACTACACATTATTTGTCAGAAGACATCTCAATGGACTGTTTTTAATGCTTCAGTGAATTTGTTTAATTTGTATGTTTAAAATTAATTCATTTGGTGCCTTTTTATGTTCTAATTATAAAACATGATAATTGGATGCTTATCAGTTAGTACTACACCCTTACAACCAATGAAGATTTCTGTAACCAGCATTTTATTTTATAATAACATGCATTATGTACTTATATCTAGCTCATGACTATAGATTTTTCCATGCTTTATACAATGCAACCTATATAGAAAACCCTTTCTGACCAGTGGAGCTTGTGTTAGGAATAAATAATTTTATTTATTTATTGGTAAGGTTTCCAAACTTTTACTGTCAGTTGTGACAGGTTACCCTCAGCAGATTAACTTTGTATTAATTATATGTGAATTAGATGTATAAGAATTAGATAAGTGGACAGCATGCTTATCATATGGTGCCTATGCTGTACTGGCTAATAAAATTAATTACTGATTTATAAACTTAAACTAAGATTGTTATAGTGGTCACTGGTTTTCACTCCAATGTTACTCAGTCTTGGACTTTCACACAGTAAAATCTTGGGGTTTTTTAAGGGTGGACAATGATAATAGTTTCAGAATCAAATTTTAAGAACAAGATTTTTTTATTGGTGAGAAAAAATTAGAACAAAATGAATCTCTGGTTGTTAATTCTACATGGTCATAGAACAGAAGATCTTGTGAGATGGCATGTTGTACATCCATTAGCACAAGATTGTTATTGTTACTTTTCTGAAACTGCTTGGAAGTTTGCCTTGAAACTTTATAGTTACATTCATCCCAAGGTGTACTTGGTCCTAAATAGAACTGCTGTTGTTTGGACATAGTGGTCATCTAAGATGCTATAAGTACTCATTTTGAACAAATCATTGTATTAACATGATTTTTCACAAAGGAATGCTTCTTATGAGGTGTAGTTGGACTTAAACAAAATGTTGCTGATATGACATCTAATATGGACACCTTGCCAGCCATATTGAAATAGTTGCTATACAAAACATGGGGTTTCATCCCAAAAGACTTTTTGTGATGACTACTCGGTCCTAAATATGGTGCTAATCTAACCTTAGATCACCATGGTGGCGATCTTGAAAATAATTATTGCTACTTCACCTGGATAGGTGGTCATACTGACATGGGTCCTTCACCAGTAGGCTTTGAATGATGTGTATTTGGCATCATTCTTGAAAATATTCTTGCTTTGTCTACATTGAAAGGTCTTATCAGCATAGTTTTCCCCCAAGAGATCAACCAAAATAAAAATGATGCAGAACTCACATCCAATCTGGCCACCCATTGTGTGAGTGCTTGAAAACCTTCCTTTCGCTACTCTAGAATTCATGGTGTTTTCATCAAAAACTTTTATGATCTCTAGTTGGTCCTAAATTCATGTCTGTACCAACATGTCATTTTCATCAAAAACTTCTCATGATCTCTATTTGGTCCTAAATTCATGCCCATATCAACATGGTGTTTTCATCAAAAACTTCTTATGATCTCTCGTTGGTCCTAAATTCATGTCCATATCAACATGGTGTTTTCATCAGAAACTTCTCATGATCTCTATTTGGTCCTAAATTCATGCCCATATCAACATGGTGTTTTCATCAGAAACTTCTCATGATCTTTATTTGGTCCTAAATTCATGCCCATATCAACATGGTGTTTTCATCAGAAACTTCTCATGATCTCTATTTGGTCCTAAATTCATGCCCATATCAACATGGTATTTTCATCAAAAACTTCTCATGATCTCTATTTGGTCCTAAATGAAAATGGTGACTGTCATACTAACAATGTGGCAGGTGATGTCTTGAATTCTCTTTATTACAACTCCAGATCATATTAACCTGGGTTTCACCAAAAGACATGATGTCTAGTTGGTCATAATTGATCCATATTTTTGCCACTATGATGTTCATCTTTAAAATCATTACAAAATATCTCAGTGCTCTGTAGTTAAAAAGGAAAAGTGGTCTTACCTTTGATTTGTGGAGTAACCTATGGAGCATCGTTCCTTTAAGGGACTCTTTGTTAAAGGATTCATAATGGTCATGAAGATGGTGGTGTCAAGAAATCATGCTGTAAGTTTTGTCAAAGTTAGCCCTTTCTTTCCTAGTAGCATTGTACCACACACTATCATTATTGCCATTGGTATTATCATCATCATCCAAAGTTGCAGACTTCAGTAAATTACGCTGTTTTCTTTTGTTATAATAATTTTCATTGTTGTTTTGTAGCTTAATGACACATTTTTGTTAGTACAGCTAGACACACCAGATTCTTTTATGGATTGTTGTGGAACTTGGTAAATATATGGTCATCAGCTGAAAATGTGCACATCAAGAATGCACTTTGCTAACAGGTTTCATTAAAATTACTCTCCTATTTTCTTGTAGAATAATGCCTGTATCATCCAATTTTGTTAGCACCAAAAAAAATGTGGTTTTTTATGGATTGTAATGATATGTGCTGAATAATATAGTCTTTTCATGAAAATATATATATTTTAAAAAATTATTATTTTCAGTTATTGCCCGTTTTGGTTTGTAACATAATACATTATATGATCCAACTTCATTAATAAACCAAATGCTTCAGTTTTCACGATGGATTACCTGTAATACTTGCTATGTAATACAGCAGTTTTCACGATGGATTACCTGTAATACTTGCTATGTAATACTGCAGTTTTCACGATGGATTACCTGTAATACTTGCTATGTAATACTGCAGTTTTCATGATGGATTACCTGTAATACTTGCTATGTAATACTGCAGTTTTCACGATGGATTACCTGTAATACTTGCTATGTAATACTGCAGTTTTCATGATGGATTACCTGTAATACTTGCTATGTAATACTGCAGTTTTCACGATGGATAGCTCTGATACTTGCTATGTACTGTATTATAATGAAGATGGGCGTGTTGACAGATCATTTTACACCAGTGATTTTTGTAGGAGTGACATAAACGCTTGGTGGATACCAAAATCTTTAAATTCAGCTTCTCTTGCTATAATTTTGGTGGATTACAGTATAATTTTGTGATCATCAAAAAAGGTATGCATGTTGACTAGTCACTGTATCACACTTATTTCAGAAGTATTATCAGTATGCATTTTTTTATTATTATAGATTCGTCGTTGTGTAACGGTGGGATGTGGAGAAGGCAGAGCTATATTTGTGTTTGTACATAATTTTACAATTCTTGTACAGTATGTTCATACATTACATTTTTAAGAGTCAACTGCACAGAACTATAGTGTGAGTCCTCGTATGAATTATTGCATTGATTAGTAGGACCATGTGATGCATTCTTTATATGTAAGGGTCAGTTTTATTGCAGTTTGATATTTTTTTAGCATACATTATAGATAATGTTTCTAACCACCATATTCACATACAAAACCCATATGGCTTTCATAAAATTTTTATAAAATTTATTTCATAATATAGATTTTTAGGAAATAATCAATCCAAGGAAATAAATTATTGTAGATTTATATGACTCATGTTTTGCTGCATGCAGCATGACACACAAGAAGTATGAAAAATGCAAGTGTTACATGTAATACAGAAAGACATTGCTTTTTACATGTATATGCCTGTCAAAAGGAAGAGTGCATTATATCAAATCATTCCTATTCCTGTTTTTGTATGCCCATCTGTTACCTTTATCATTTCCACACAATAATTTTTATTTGAACCATCTTGATGCATGCTGTGCATTTTGGGTAAGGAAAAGGATTTTTAGGTCAGAAAGTCGACGTTCAGGGGCACTGTCACTGAAGGAAAAATTATTTTTGCCAACTAACTTAAATTCTGCATCACAGAACTTTGTGGATGGCTTGCACTTGTAGCAAGAAAAAATCCAAATAATTTGAAGATAAAGCCAAGGACACTATAGCTTAATAATGAAAGATAGTTTCTGCACAAAAACTGTTCTCAATGTACCTCACAAAGGTTTGTGAATGGTTTACTCATTACGTGAGGAAGAAGTCTATTGATTTGATGTCAAAAGGTCAATGTAACTAAAATTTTTAAATGTTTTTTTTTTATAGTGTCAATGACGAAAATTTTGTGAATGTCTTGCAAGCTTTGGTAAGGAGGATGCTTGTTGATTTTGTGGTCAAAAGATCAAAGGTCGATGTGGCTTGGTAAAAGGTTATATGCACAGTAACATCCATATGCAAGATGAGAGAGCGGTCTTAATGTTTTGTGTATGTGAATGTTATGTACAGTAATGTGAAGAAGAAACACATGAGACGTTCATTATACTGCAGATATTCAGTGAAGCACAGTGTTTTATAGTAATGTGCCATGTTATTGAGCTGACTTTCTATGGAACTTGGAATGAATGTATTGGGACATTACCAATTTTTTATTACATGTTGCTGTTTTTACATAATAATGTGACTGAATTTTGATTGACATATGTTTCAAACTTAGCTTTTGCCATTATGAGATATGGTGACATTTGTAATGTTTTGCTATCAAAGTATTATTCATAACATTAATATGCATGGATGTAAATTTGTATCAACTTTCTGCATCTTCATGGTTATCCATTGTATGAACTTTTTTTTATTGTATATAGTGAAGTTTATTTTATGAACATTTTAAATCTACCTAACAAAAAGTTTATACAAAGTTATTGTAAATATTAAACTGTATGATTCATGTGTTGTACATGTATTTATGGTTGGTACTAAAAAAAATAGATTTCTAAATATCATGGGCTTCCTTAGTGAAATATGTTTTACAGAACACACATATCTTATACATCAATGTTCGTACAGAACATGCATATATAAAACATCCTTTTCCATATAGAATAACTGAGCATACTTTTCCATACAGGACACCCATTAGCACATTAAAAGCATACATACCATTGCTGACAGAGTTCTGTATTAAGGATGTATACAAGATTCAAACTTAGTCTACACCATGACTCTCTTGTAAAGATAGGTTTCACTTAGTCTGCATTTTGGAGAGAACTATAAATGACAAAGGTCTGTACTGACTTTTTTTATGATCATCAGTTATGTTTTGTTTGTGTACCAAATCTGTATATCTGCAGGAATTTAGGTTACCTAGATGTTGCTTTAACCATTGGTAGTCTGGTTGCCTAGATGCTGTCCTTCTCTAAAATTGTTTAAACTGACCAGAATCGGCTCTTCACCAACTGGGCTACCTAGAAGTTGCAAATTTCCAACACCGTCTAGGCTACATAGAGATTTTCTTTCTGCAAAGGTACTTAGCTATTTAGATGTTGCCTGTTTCTTTTTTACCATGGCATACTAGATTCTGCCTTCCACTCTTATACCAAGTCAGTCAAGATTCTGCCTTCTCTACTTGTACCAAGTCAGTCAAGATTCTGCCTTCTCTACTTGTACCAAGTCAGCCATGATTCTGCCTTCTCTACTTATACCAAGTCAGCCAATATTCTGCCTTCTCTACTTGTACCAAGTCAGTCAATATTCTGCCTTCTCTACTTGCAACAAGTCAGCCATGATTCTGCCTTCTCTACTTGTAACAAGTCAGCCATGATTCTGCCTTCTCTACTTATACCAAGTCAGCCAATATTCTGCCTTCTCTACTTGTACCAAGTCAGTCAATATTCTGCCTTCTCTACTTGTAACAAGTCAGCCATGATTCTGCCTTCTCTACTTGTAACAAGTCAGCCATGATTCTGCCTTTTCTACTTGTACCAAGTCAGCCAAGATTCTGCCTTCTCTACTTATACCAAGTCAGTCAATATTCTGCCTTCTCTACTTGTAACAAGTCAGCCATGATTCTGCCTTCTCTACTTGTAAAAAGTCAGCCATGATTCTGCCTTCTCTACTTACACCAAGTCAGTCAATATTCTGCCTTCTCTACTTGTACCAAGTCAGTCAATATTCTGCCTTCTCTACTTGTACCAAGTCAACCAATATTCTGCCTTCTCTACATATACAAACTTAACCAAGATTCTTCCTTTTCTGCTTGTACCAAATCAGCCAATATTCTGCCTTCTCTACTCTTACCAAGACAGCCAGGATTCTTCCTTTTCTACTTGTACCAAGTCAGCCAAGATTCTGCCTTCTCTACTTGTACCAAATCAGCCAAGATTCTTCCTTTTCTACTTGTACCAAGTCAGTCAATATTCTGCCTCCTCTACGTATACCAAGTCAGCCAATATTGTGCCTCCTCTACTTGTACCAAGTCAGCCATGATTCTGCCTTCTCTACTTGTACCAAGTCAGCCAAGATTCTTCCTTTTATACTTGTACCAAGTCAGCCAATATTGTGCCTTCTCTACTTGTACCAAGTCAGCCATGATTCTGCCTTCTCTACATGTACCAAGTCAGCCAAGATTCTTCCTTTTCTACTTGTACCAAGTCAGTCAATATTCTGCCTTCTCTACTTATACCAAGTCAGCCAAGATTCTGCCTTCCCTACTTGTACCAACTCAGTCAAGTTTCTTCCTTTTCTACTTGTACCAAGTCAGTCAACATTCTGCCTTCTCTACTTGTAGCAAGTCAGTCAAGATTCTGCCTTCTCTACTTGTACCAAGTCAGCCAAGATTCTGCCTTCTCTACTTGTACCAAGTCAGCCAATGTTCTGCCTTCTCTACTTATACCAAGTCAGCCAATATTCTGCCTTCTCTACTTGTACCAAGTCAGCCAAGATTCTGCCTTCTCTACTTGTACCAAGTCAGTCAAGATTCTTCCTTTTCTACTTGTACCAAGTCAGTCAATATTCTGCCTTCTCTACTTGTACCAAGTCAGCCAATATTCTGCCTTCTCTACATATACAAACTTAACCAAGATTCTTCCTTTTCTGCTTGTACCAAATCAGCCAATATTCTGCCTTCTCTACTCTTACCAAGACAGCCAAGATTCTTCCTTTTCTACTTGTACCAAGTCAGCCAAGATTCTGCCTTCTCTACTTGTACCAAATCAGCCAAGATTCTTCCTTTTCTACTTGTACCAAGTCAGTCAATATTCTGCCTCCTCTACGTATACCAAGTCAGCCAATATTGTGCCTCCTCTACTTGTACCAAGTCAGCCATGATTCTGCCTTCTCTACTTGTACCAAGTCAGCCAAGATTCTTCCTTTTCTACTTGTACCAAGTCAGCCAATATTGTGCCTTCTCTACTTGTACCAAGTCAGCCAATATTCTGCCTTCTCTACATATACAAACTTAACCAAGATTCTTCCTTTTCTGCTTGTACCAAATCAGCCAATATTCTGCCTTCTCTACTCTTACCAAGACAGCCAAGATTCTTCCTTTTCTACTTGTACCAAGTCAGCCAAGATTCTGCCTTCTCTACTTGTACCAAATCAGCCAAGATTCTTCCTTTTCTACTTGTACCAAGTCAGTCAATATTCTGCCTCCTCTACGTATACCAAGTCAGCCAATATTGTGCCTCCTCTACTTGTACCAAGTCAGCCATGATTCTTCCTTCTCTACTTGTACCAAGTCAGCCAAGATTCTTCCTTTTCTACTTGTACCAAGTCAGCCAATATTGTGCCTTCTCTACTTGTACCAAGTCAGCCATGATTCTGCCTTCTCTACATGTACCAAGTCAGCCAAGATTATTCCTTTTCTACTTGTACCAAGTCAGTCAATATTCTGCCTTCTCTACTTATACCAAGTCAGCCAAGATTCTGCCTTCTCTACTTGTACCAACTCAGTCAAGTTTCTTCCTTTTCTACTTGTACCAAGTCAGCCAATATTCTGCCTTCTCTACTTGTAACAAGTCAGCCAAAATTCTGCCTTCTCTACTTGTACCAAGTCAGTCAAGATTCTTCCTTTTCTACTTGTACCAAGTCAGTCAACATTCTGCCTTCTCTACTTGTAGCAAGTCAGTCAAGATTCTGCCTTCTCTACTTGTACCAAGTCAGCCATGATTCTGCCTTCTCTACTTGTACCAAGTCAGCCAATGTTCTGCCTTCTCTACTTCTACCAAGTCAGCCAATATTCTGCCTTCTCTACTTGTACCAAGTCAGCCAAGATTCTGCCTTCTCTACTTGTACCAAGTCAGTCAAGATTCTTCCTTTTCTACTTGTACCAAGTCAGCCAATATTCTGCCTTCTCTACTTGTACCAAGTCAGCCAAGATTCTGCCTTCTCTACTTGTACCAAGTCAGTCAAGATTCTTCCTTTTCTACTTGTACCAAGTCAGTCAACATTCTGCCTTCTCTACTTGTAGCAAGTCAGTCAAGATTCTGCCTTCTCTACTTGTACCAAGTCAGCCATGATTCTGCCTTCTCTACTTGTACCAAGTCAGCCAATGTTTTGCCTTCTCTACTTGTAACAAGTCAGCCAAGATTCTGCCTTCTCTACTTGTACCAAGTCAGTCAAGATTCTTCCTTTTCTACTTGTACCAAGTCAGTCAACATTCTGCCTCCTCTACGTATACCAAGTCAGGCAATATTGTGCCTCCTCTATTTGTACCAAGTCAGCCATGATTCTGCCTTCTCTACTTGTACCAAGTCAGCCAAGATTCTTCCTTTTCTACTTGTACCAAGTCAGTCAATATTCTGTTTCCTGTACTTATACCAAGTCAGCCAATATTCTGCCTTCTCTACTTGTACCAAGTCAGCCAATATTCTGCCTTCTCTACTTGTACCAGGTCAGCCATGATTCTGCCTTCTCTACTTATACCAAGTCAGCCAATATTCTGCCTTCTCTACTTGTACCAAGTCAGCCATGATTCTGCCTTCTCTACTTGTACCAAGTCAGCCAATATTCTGCCTTCTCTACTTGTACCAAGTCAGCCATGATTCTGCCTTCTCTACTTGTACCAAGTCAGCCAATATTCTGCCTTCTCTACTTGTACCAAGTCAGTCTATATTCTGCCTTCTCTACTTGTACCACATTAGCCAATATTCTGCCTTCTCTACTTGTACCAAATCAGCCAATATTCTGCCTTCTCTACATATACAAACTTAGCCAAGATTCTTCCTTTTCTGCTTGTATCAAATCAGCCAATATTCTGCCTTCTCTACTCTTACCAAGACAGCCAAGATTCTTCCTTTTCTACTTGTACCAAGTCAGCCAAGATTCTGCCTTCTCTACTTGTACCAAATCAGCCAAGAGTCTTCCTTTTCTTCTTGTACCAAGTCAATATTCTGTCTCCTCTACTTATTCCAAGTCAACCAATATTCTGCCTTCTCTACTTATACCAAGTCAACCAAGATTCTGCCTTCTCTACTTGTACCAAGTCAGCCAAGATTCTTTCTTTTCTACTTGTACCAAGTCAGTCAATATTCTGCCTCCTCTACGTTTACCAAGTCAGCCATGATTCTGCCTTCTGTACATGTACCAAGTCAGCCAATATTCTGCCTTTTCTTCTTGTACCAAGTCAGCCAAGATTCTGCCTTCTCTACTTGTACCAAGTCAGCCAAGATTCTGCCTTTTCTACTTATATAAACTTAGCCAAGATTCTTCCTTTTCTGCTTGTACCAAGTCAGTCAAGATTCTGCCTCCTCTGCTTGTACCAAGTCAGTCAAGATTCTGCCTTCTCTACTTGTACCAAGTCAGCCAAGATTCTTCCTTTTCTACTTGTACCAAGTCAGTCAAGATTCTGCCTTCTCTACTTGTACCAAGTCGGCCAAGATTCTTCCTTTTCTACTTGTACCAAGTCAGTCAATATTCTGCCTCCTCTACGTATACCAAGTCAGCCAATATTGTGCCTCCTCTACTTGTACCAAGTCAGCCATGATTCTGCCTTCTCTACTTGTACCAAGTCAGCCAAGATTCTTCCTTTTCTACTTGTACCAAGTCAGTCAAAATTCTGTCTCCTGTACTTATACCAAGTCAGCCAATATTCTGCCTTCTCTACTTGTACCAAGTCAGCCAATATTCTGCCTTCTCTACTTGTACCAAGTCAGCCATGATTCTGCCTTCTCTACTTGTACCAAGTCAGCCAATATTCTGCCTTCTCTACTTGTACCAAGTCAGCCATGATTCTGCCTTCTCTACTTATACCAAGTCAGCCATGATTCTGCCTTCTCTACTTGTACCAAGTCAGCCAATATTCTGCCTTCTCTACTTGTACCAAGTCAGCCAAGATTCTTCCTTTTCTACTTGTACCAAGTCAGTCAAAATTCTGTCTCCTGTACTTATACCAAGTCAGCCAATATTCTGCCTTCTCTACTTGTACCAAGTCAGCCAATATTCTGCCTTCTCTACTTGTACCAAGTCAGCCATGATTCTGCCTTCTCTACTTGTACCAAGTCAGCCAATATTCTGCCTTCTCTACTTGTACCAAGTCAGCCATGATTCTGCCTTCTCTACTTATACCAAGTCAGCCATGATTCTGCCTTCTCTACTTGTACCAAGTCAGCCATGATACTGCCTTCTCTACTTGTACCAAGTCAGCCAAGATTCTTCCTTTTCTACTTGTACCAAGTCAGTCAAGATTCTGCCTTCTCTACTTATACCAAGTCAACCAAGATTCTGCCTTCTCTACTTGTAACAAGTCAGCCAAGATTCTTCCTTTTCTGCTTGTACCAAATCAGCCAATATTCTGCCTTCTCTACTCTTGCCAAGTCCGGCATGATTCTGCCTCCGCTACTTTTACCAAGTCAGCCAAGATTCTTCCTTTTCTACTTGTATCAAGACAGTCAAGATTCTGCCTTCTCTACTTGTACCAAGTCAGTCAAGATTCTGCCTTCTCTACTTATACCAAGTCAGCCATGAGTCTGCCTTCTCTACTTGTACCAAGTCAGTCAGTATTCTGCCTTCTCTACTTTTACCAAGTAAACCATTATTCTGCCTTTTCTACTTATGCCAAGTCAGCCAAGGTTCTTCCTTTTCTGCTTGTACCAAGTTAGTTGTGACACTGCCTTCTCTACTTGTACCAAATAAGCCATGATTCTGCCTTCTCTTCTTGTACCAAGTCAGCCATGATTCTGCCTTCTCTACTTGTACCAAGTTAGCCAATATTCTGTCTTCTCTACTTGTACCACAGCAACCAATATTCTGCCTTCTCTACTTGTACCAAGTCAGCCATGATTCTGCCTTCTCTACTTGTACCAAGTCAGCCAATATTCTGCCTTCTCTACTTATACCAAGTCAGTTAATGTTCTGCCTTTTCTGCTTGTATCAAGTCAGCCAAGATTCTGCCTTCTCTATTTATACTAAGTCAGTCATGATACTGCCTTCTCTACTTGTACCAAGTCAGCCAAGATTCTTCATTTTCTACTTGTACCAAGTCAGTCAATATTCTGCCTCCTCTACGTATACCAAGTCAGCAATGTTCTGCCTTTTGTACTTGTACCAAGTCAGTCAATATTCTGACTTCTCTACTTGTACCAAGTCAGCCAAGATTCTGCCTTTTCTACTTGTACCAAGTCAGCCATGATTCTGCCTTTTCTGCTTGTACCAAGTCAGCCATGATTCTGCCTTTTCTACTTGTACCAAGTCAGCCATGATTCTGCCTTTTCTACTTGTACCAAGTCAGCCATGATTCTGCCTTTTCTACTTGTACCAAGTCAGCCAAGATTCTGCCTTCTCTACTTATACCAACTTAGCTAAGATTCTGCCTTCTCTATTTATACCAAGAAGCAGCAGGGAGGGTGAACCCTACAACTTTTTGCTTAAAGTTTCCTACAACTGACTGAAACAAAATATGTCAGTAACGCTAAACCAAAGTCTCTAACCAAGTATATTTCCATATGGTTAAGAATCGGTAAAAAAAAAACGTATAATAAGGTCATGAGGTTAGCCCAGTTTTGTTATCCTATTCTTGACTTATTTTTTCAAGATTTTGTTTACTTGCAAAGCGACTCAATTGTTGTCGTTCACCCTCCCTGCTGCTATGAATTATCCAGACCAGTGCTTAGTATGTATGAAGCGAGGTAACTCCACAGAGTAAATTAAATGATTTCCCTGCCCAGTGCATTTTCATCGAGATATCCGTCTGTCTGTGATTAACTGAATCTCTAAGACACATATCGTAATATAATAACAAGGTTTCAATTTTATCCCATAGCATAACAGTCACCTTTACCGTTACAAAAAACCCTTTAAGCTAACTGTACAGAGTGAGTTATTTATACATGTATATGTTCGCTATAGGCTTACCTATTATCGATTTTCCATGATGTAGCGGTTATTTCCGTCTTCATGTTCTGTAATTTTCAATTTTATACATACAAACAGTGATATATTTTAGTTGTAGATAGACTGTATAGTACTCCAAATTTAAGGCTCATAAGAAGCAAATATTACATTTAGCAATGCTAAAGGAATTGCACCCCCACCCCCATTATGCATAGACATCTAGGCTTTCAAACAACAGCTTGTGCCTAACGGATGTGTTTATGGATTTGTGTGCAGTTGTTTTTACGTTTTAATACTTGTAATTTTAAATTATTTTGTTTTATATATACAAATGGTGATATATTTTAGTCAGTTCATACATATAAATGGTTAAAAATATTAATAAAATTATAAATATTTAGGGTTATTTATAAAGTCAGAGATCTATTGCTATTGTATAATAATAACCATATAATAATTTCTAAAACGTATTTTCTCGGGCGAGAGCATTAGCTCAATGGTAGAGTGTTGGACTCTGGTTCTGAACTTCTGAGTTCGTCTCTCATAACCCCCGCTGGGTGAGTATTTGGTCCAGGGACTGCTAAGGTATTTTTTTATAATTGGGGGACATCCCCTGAGATTTCGATGAAATCCTTACCGCGTCGCTGCTGATGGTAGGATACATTTTGGCATCTTACCCCGGGGTGATTTCGGTAAGGGTTTTATTGAAATCGCAATGCCTAGACCGCCTTCTGAATTTCTAATACTTCACTTTTGTTGATTAGAAATTGGCATACATACAGACATACATACTATAGCTATTAACAAAAGGGGGATAATCTATTAGCAGAGAGGAGGAGTAAAGTTAACAAATTAAACATCTATTATAAATATTATTTAATAATGAGTATTGGGGAACCTCACTCAGCTAAATTAGCTCGAGAGCGACTAGAGGCAATTGAAAAATATTTACCTGTTCGTGATTCTATTAAGCAGCAACTACAAGCGCGTCAGGAATCTCAAGTTGATTTAAGAGGACACAAAACAAGGATTTAAACCTATTACTGAGACCACTAAAGGTATTTAACCTGTATAAGAGAAAATAGCAAAAAGAACCAAGAAAACAAAAAGATTTTTAGAGAACCTCCTGCCGAAATAGCTGCTGCTCAACCAATGCAAGAAATACTTGAAAGCGCTAAAGAAACAGCCCCTAAACAAAAAAAGTGTTGCAGCGCAAAGTACTGCTGAACTGTCAAATAAATTTAATAAAGATACTGTTGAAGTAATTAATGGCATTGGAAACCTAGATCAATTCGCTGAGTTTGCTGTGGGTGGTTTTAGTCAAAGAGATAAATTAATGAAACATGAATACACTAAAGATAGAACCTGTGAAAAATGGCAAAAAGTATTATATCACATACATATGAATGTTGAATGAGATAAAAGAAAGATGATCCATTATATCAGAATTATGTTAGTGCAATTAAAAAATGAATTCAATCAAGAAAATAAGAAGCAGGAAAAGCAAAACGAATATATACAAAAAGAATACAGCCAAATCCTGAAACAACATCGGAATCACAGCTAGATCCTCAAACAATATCAGAACTACCACCACCATTATCATCATCAACAATTGCCACAATATAAATTACCACGATCACCAATGTTACCACCACTGCCACAACTATCACCTATACCAAAACAATTATCTCAATTATTACCATAACAATCTCTACAATCTCCAAAGCAATAACAACCAGCCCAAGCAAGAGGTGAGGAAGAAGAATATTGGACGTCAGACACCTCTTTTGGAAGTGGTCTTACTACTCAATGAAGTGGTCTTATTACTCAGTGTCCTAACAACGTCCTTGCTGATGTTGAACGACTAGAAATTGTGATTGGAAATAAACGAGCTGGTAATAATTGCCCAGAAATCATTAATGATGAAGCAGATATTTGTAAAAGATTATTTACAGGCGGTATCATGGATATTAATCTATAAGTCTCTCATTAATGAAATCGCCAATTATTATAGCGACTAAGTATGTAATTAAATATAATAATTATTATAAAATTATAGTACAACGTGGACCAACCATGGTCAGGGCAATCAATTCTCGAATACCGATTTACAAAACAACCTACGGAGATGGATTAGGTGATATTGTTCAGGGTCTATTTAGAAGGATAGCCCCAAATGCAATACCAATTGCAATGCAATTGGGTAGGAAAGCTATTGATGTTCGTGAAAAAGGTATAGGCGTTGTTGGTAATGTTGCTAGTAAAGCATTCTCAGCAATCAAAGATCAACGATTAATATGCAGACATCAAGCGGTCCGACCTCAACCGGTGAAATTACCTAGCACTGAATTAATGCCTGCAAATATTAGCACACAAAAAATAAACCAAGTAGCTAATCAAAAACTAGCAGAGTTGGCTGATGTACCTTTATCAGAAAAAGAGAAAAAAATAACCGCCAGTCTCATAGCAGGAAGTGGTCTCACTTCTCGAAGTGGTCTTCGTTTTAGACGATAATAATTATAATATGTTCAAACGTATGTGATCCCGCATTCGATATGGACGCACACCAGTTCTCAAAGATAAGTCTGTACGTGATTATCAGTATTCTTATGACGCACGAATTCCATATCAGTGAGGAGAGATTGAACTTTAGGTTCATGATACAAGTATATATTTCTTACCCGCTGAGGCATTTATTGAAGTAGAGGGTGAAATATTAAAAACTGATAATTCTGAATATATCGCCGATATTAGTGTTGGTTTTGTTAATAATGGTATTATGGCGTTGTTTGATAGCGCTACGTACATGATCGAGGGAATAAATATTGAACCAATCAGAGAGACGTTGACGATGCTACAACAATACTTGGTCTTGCAAGATACAGTGATGATTATTCAAGATCAGCTGGTCCATCAATGATGTTTGTAAAAGATACTTCTAATTCTCCAGAATACTAACAATATGAAACAGGACGACCACAGAACTTTGCTAGATACGCCAATGTGGATGTACAAAGTATGATTATTAATGTTAATCCATATTTCAATTTAGGATTTAGATCACGTCGAGCGATGTTAAAAGAAAATAGAAGAGTGTTTTCATGTGCAATTTCACTGTCCAATATCTTTGGATTCTGTAGAAATGCCAGAAAAGTCATTATCGGAGCCAGACATACAGTTGTACTAGTACGAAAGGCTACAGACGATGATGTAATATGGAGACCCGCCGGTGGTGCTGGTAGATTAATTCTTATGAAGCTTTTACTGTGGATGTCGGTATTAACACAATCAGTATCTGAAGAACAACGGTTACTATCTTTTATGAATCAAGGCGGTAAATCAATGTTATCGTGGCTGACAATGAAAACAGATGCTATCCAGAGTAATATAAACGGTTTATTTACATGGCCGATAGCCTATCAGCAAGGCGTTTCTGCACCGCGACACATATTTATTGCATTACAGGATACTGCACGAGTAAATGACCAAACGCGTAGTATTATGATATTTGACAATCTTGGTGTTTCTGAGGTTTCTTTAAGGATAAATGGACATCAAGAAACATCCGAGGATATATTACTGAATTTCGATCAAAATCATGTAGCACGTGCATATCATCGTCTTATGACGTTTATGGGGCGTGATCAAAATATTGATACTGGTTTACAAATATCAAATTGGATTTTACCTTATATCCGATTTATTACTTTTCGCTCGAACATTTAGATTTGACCAGACAATCGGTAGTCGATATACGTTATTGAACTAATGTAACAATAGGAGTTATTGCTAATTACAGAGCAATTGCTGTTATACTTAGCTATAAATCAATGCTCCTTGAAGGTGCTGGTGGACGAATGAAAGTCGTTGATGCTCCAGTAGAAAATATGTAACACGGAATTAGATAATTTATGAATGTTATAATATCATATAATCACTATAATGTTACCCTGACTCCTGGTCAGATCGAAAGACTGCAATCAGCATCAAACAATAACTGTGGAATAAAAATATCGTTTAAAATGGAATAGATGAGAGGTTCAAATAAATTATCGTTGACTGATCAACAATTTAAAAACTTAAATGAAGCAAAAAAATCAAATAAAGAATAAAGTCGTCAAAGTCTTTCTCCTGGCGCCATCAACGATACTTTCAAAACGGTTTGTATATTTCCCCTTCTCGCAGCTATACCAGCATTAACAGCCGCTGCAGCATCAGCTGCTGCAAAAGCAGCTCCATTAGGCGCTGCTGGAACTGCTGCTGGAATTGCATTAAAGAAAGCAGCCGGACATGGAATAAAGCGAACATCCAAAAAAGGGAAGAGGTCTCAAATTACCAGGGACCCCACATTCATGGTACGGAAAAGGTCTAAGACTTCCAGGGACAGTTTGCTAATATCGCCTATGTCTAATTTTGATTTACTCGATGCTGCTAAAAAATTATAAATAAAAACTTTAGACGTGTTTTTATGCGCGATCAATTACCAAAACAACCGAACAATACTGAAACAGATATTATTAATCTCGATAAAACTTCTGGACCTGGCACGCACTGGGTTTCATATGCAATTGATCCACGTGTATTTATTTATTTTGATTCATATGGATTAGCGCCACCAAAAGAATTTTTAGACTATGCTAACAACATGCAAAGTACTCCAGTCTGGTATTCAACGTTACCTACATAAACATTAACTGATCCACCAATATGTGTTCGTGAAGTACTTAATGTACTTGATACTGTATGAAAATCAACAAAACCACCTCATAATGTCGTGCATGAATATACCATGCTGTCACATTTAAACAGACATCAGTAAATATAATGGTAGATATTTACGAAAGATCTGCTCGTGGTAAAGCTCAGCAGCAAGGCGATCTATCTAAATATGCAACCCTTGATCAACTCTGAAATGAGATTGATGATTTATTAAATATTACAAGTGTGGACCACAATGAAGTCGTTGTTTTTCAGGATAAACAAGGACGATTAATGACGAGTAATATACAACTGCCAGATGTACTTATACGAATTCCTACTGCAATTGCTGATAATATCGTTACTTTAACTGATCAGGGTAAAATACACGATTTAGGTAAGTCAGGTAATAATTATATAAGGCCGGCGATTCATTTAGTGGAGATATTATTATGAACAGAAATAAAATTACAGATCTTGGATATTCAACCGGAGATAATGATGCTGCAACGAGGAAATATGCCGACGATCAAGAATCGAAGTACGCAATAGCCAACGGTGGTATAATGCGTGCATTTCTCAACTTGAATAATAATGGCAGTAATAATCTCAGAACACCAGAATCTGAGTTTGATGCTGCAACGAAAAAATACGTCGATGAAAAAGAAGTTCCAATCAACAATGAAATTTCCACACTCAAAACTGATTTTACCAATCACATGGTACGTTTTTAAGTTTTCGCAGAAACATTAAAAGAACTAATAACGAACTTTTTGGAAGTCCACCAAATGTTGATACAACACTGATATTAACACAAAACTGAATGATATTATCACTGGAATTCCGGATATTGTTAAAAAAAACTAGTCTGGTTAAAATTCCTCACAATCAGATAAGAAATATCGTGTATACAGTTGCATCTGAATCTGGAGTGTGGACTCCAGAAAAAAAAAAACCATCAAACACAACCGCGGCGAAATCGCTGGTGTATATAGATATCCGTACATTGCAGAGTAGATTTTAGAATATCCACTACATTTCCATGAACTGGTATTTTTTTTCAAGAACTGTATCTGTAGTGTTAGATAAAGATTCTGAGGAAACATTTACGCTGGAATCGTTTGATAACTATATGGCCTCAGCTAATTACTAGCGGTGTTTGGAATTTGTAACTCAATTAATTACTTAACGTCATAGTATAATTGATCAAATGACTACGTCATCTATCAACTTTCAACGTCACAGATATAATCAAGCATGTGAATGCCTGACCAAACTAAGAAATAACATCGACCATTATACAGTAAAAGTAAAAAAATATCGTAGACGTATGGTTGTCATTGATGTAATTGTGTTCTCAGTTTCTGCTATCGTTGCTGGAGCCGGATTAATATTATCAACATTAACAATGACAGCTCCAGCAATTATAACAATTATTGTTTCAACTTCAACGACTATAGCAGGTATTCTTAGTATTATTGCTAAAAAGATAGCTACATGTGCAAATGACAAATTGCGTGAGTATATTATAAAATTACACACAGCAACTGCAACCTACTCTAAACTATCTGGGTTTGTTTCTACGTATATCAGTGATGGTAAAATATCTGACGAGGAGTTCGCAACGATAATGAAAACCTACGATGAAGCATTCAGAATCGTTAGTGATTCTGGTGACAATAACCAAAGTAAAAAGAAAATTGAGAATTAAACAATAACAATAATAATGTCAGCGTCTGAACATCGTTCGGTGATTAAGTCGAGAGTTATTACAGCAGATCGTCACTAATACAACTCCTTCAAAAATTACTATGATATAAATAAGTTCGACCATTCTTGAATTCAGCGTTAACTTTCCAACCGCAATTTCAGTAAAAGAGATAGCATTAGCTCAGTTAGGGATTATTATAGTTGGCCTAATATTAGATCACAACCATTTGGTGGACTACAGCCAAATAATTAACTAGTTTTTGCAAATAAGAATAAATCTAATGGAACTAAAGAATGGGCAAGTTGTTAATATTCCATCTGACATTTATCAAATAGAGCAAATCAATGAAGAATTACAGCACAGAATTAAGTATATTACAGGGAAAGAATCGAAAATAGCAATTACTGTTTATGAACCAACATTAAAATCGATGATTAAAATAAATTCTCCTGATTATGCTGTAGATATTTATCAAATTTAGATTAGATTAGTACTAGGTTGGCCTAAAGTTGCATTAGCTTATTAAGGTCCGCCAGAGCCATAAAACGAGTAGTTTAAAACAAATAACAGACAGTTTAAGGAGATTCCTAATTACAAAACAAAATGTATCCATCGACAGTCAATAAATTTTTCGTTGACAACATCGAAAGCATTCATAATCTAAGGGAAATTTTCAAAAAAGGACCTCCAGAATGGCTTTTTAGTAAAATGCATATAAATGTTATAAATAGACAATGAATGATGAATTTAATTATTCTTTTAATGTTGGTAAAAATCATATCACCAGCATAATACAATAATACAACATTACAGCAATGATACAAAAGAAATTATCCTTGAAGAAATTCGACATTTAAATAATAATCAATTTTGTATGATTTTAATTATCTTAAGCGCATTTTAGTCAGGAATGTACGTTATCATCTTAGATCTATAGCTGTTATTTCAGATTAGGACAAAGAAACAATATCAAATAATCTTGCATCTCAAGTAAATATTCCTTATTTTATTAATATCGATGAATATTTTCCAAAAATACTTGATTCATAGAGAATATTATCCACACTAACAACAGTTCTCAATTATATATATATATATATATATATATATATATATATATATATATATATATATATATATATATATATATATATATAATGAACAGTGGAAATATTGCTGATATTATTTCTGCCATTAAAAAATTAAATCTGGACTAAATACAGATATCTGATCATCTTGATCCTGAAAAGATTATGTGTGAGTTTGAATCATTAGGGCAGAGAACATTTCAAAATAAATTCACATTGCCTTCCAATTACCGATTCGTAAAATCAATTTATAATTCTATGTTAAATGAAACACAGGTGAAGTTATTTGCACCCCTTACGCGCTCAATCGAAAAGATAAAAAGTTCATTGTCTCATGAATACGAAGGGAAAAAAATGATAAACAATTGTGTATTGCAGTTGAGAAAGATTATGTTATTTGATTCTGTGATAATTGACAGTGAAACTGAGGATAGCAACAGTGAAGACGGGCCCATAACTGCAGTTGTGACCAAAAAGAGCCTTGGCAAGATTGATAGAGTCGAACTATATACAGTAAAAATATATTGCTCTGAGTTAAGAGTGCACAGCTATTATACGTATTCAAATATAATCCTTTGGTCATACTTTATTGAATATGCTGATTTGTATGTTCTAATTGCAAGATTTTGTACCAATTGCGGATATATATATATATATATATATATATATATATATATATATATATATATATATATATATATATATATATATATATATATATATATATATATATATATATATCTGGCAGCTGCACGGATTGATGGAAATGTTATCTCCTGATGTTTCTGCATTTATGGATTTAATCGCTCTCTTTTCAAATATGTGTCACCTTCCTGTATTTCCACATTTGCAATTCTGACACTGTGTGGTAATTTTCAAGTTAGATAATTCGTTGTTCTCTGGATTCCCGTCTAAGTGATCAATTACAAATCCATCTTCGATGGTCCCATAAAAACATTCAAAGATGAACCTATGTGATAGATATCTTTTTTGTCCAGCGGTAAATCTAAAATAACCAAAATTATCAAGTCTACCGACTGATTTTTTTCAATCTACAGTTCCTAATAACATCATCTTTGGACGCCTCTTAGTTTGTATATACTGGATATCTCACAAATTCTTTCTGCTCCATTTATATGTAATATTATTTGTCTAAATCATTATTTTGAAATCTTTTTCTGTCTTTATAAGGGATTTACCTGTTAAGGTATTTTTTGTCATAATAACGTTTAAAGTTCTCTTTTTCTTTACTACTACAATTTGCACATAACAGTGTCTTTCTGTTAACTCCTATACCACACTGAACATATAATTTTGGTCCGGTACTTCCAAGTTTGATGCTCTGCATATGATTTCCGGAGTATTTGTTTATACATGGCTTATTATAATAAGAAATATGTCCAATTTTCAACCAAATACACGTATTTTCTGTTTGAATCATTATATATAATAAAATTCCATTTGAATATTTGTCTTAATTATAATAATGGAGGAATTATCAGCAAATGAACCATCTGCTCCTAGATTTGATCTTGACAGATTACCAGAATATAAATTTAATGTTTCGATGCAAGATCTAGCTTTAACGAATGCAGATATAACCAAACGTATCAGTGAAGCCAAACAAAAATTTCGTGATGATGGTGCTGTTCATGTGTGGTCAACTTTCAGAGTTGGAACTGTTATTAATATAATGAATGATGAACGAGTAAAAGTAATTATTAACCACCTTGATAATCAAAAATATTTTGTTTTAATAAAATTTATTGTACAGACAGATAATGGTATTTAGATCATTCGTGATAAAAGAGACCCGTTCATATACAGTCGGGAAATAATATCGTTTAATTAAATAATATATCCAAACCTGGAATGCTGACTGGTATTGATAGAACGTATTTTGAGCGAAGTCACCCGGTAACTGCTGTAGTCTTCGGAATTTATTCGCTGAATGATAAACCTAACATTGCGGATCTCAAACCAATAAGGCTGTCTGAGTCAAGAATAAACTGTGTAGCTGAACGTATTACAGAACATTTCGCAAATGCGATACGTGGTAATTGCTTAACAGATTTAGGACGTGAAAAAATTGATACATGGGCATAAACGGTTAAAAATACTTGTGCATCTATTAAGGGTGTTGCTGAACTAGAAAATATATTAAGATTTCCAATAACAGTAAAAACACTAACAGGAGAGATATTATACGAACCGAAATATACTTAAAAATGGAAGCTCTATAACAATCGTTTGATCATAATGCACATGCATGGACTGATGCTGTAACAATATTTCCACGAGGCAGAATGGGTAACTTTTATAATGGTCAGGTATTTGATTTTATTAAAAATATCAGTAAAAGTGACCCTGTATCTGTTTGGTTATTTCAAAGCTCGGAACACGATTATGATCAATTTGTACGGCCTAATGGTGATATTTACCGTACAGAATCTCTTTATGAAGAAATGTGAAATCTTGCACTAATATATACTTCTGACGATATCAAAGTTAGACAACTACTGAACAATTGTTTTACCGTACGATCGGTCGCGGCCCATTTCGCTCAGGAGAAATATTCATGGAAACCGACAAGATCAGAATTTATTGAAGATATAAAAAAAAGTTTCATAGAATATGGGAACGGTGGATTATGGAATACTAAATACGATTATAATGATGTTATCTCAGTCGATATGGTTGCATGTTATCCTGGGAGTTTTCTTGGATATGGTGAGTGTTCTAAATACTTTGATAGATTCGGACACCCTACACATGATATGACCAGACTTTCGATAAATGGACCCTTACGAGATTTTGACTTAACCTGGACTCGCATGTATAAAATCATTCGAGTTCGCAGAAGTTCTCCATCCGATTACTTATGTTTTGTTTGGTAGACATTTTTCAGAAAAATGTTGGACTCCAATAGTGCTATTAAGATATATGCTTGATGCTGGATTTTAATATCGCTGAGGGTAAATAAAGCAATTATTTCCTATAGTCCACAAAAGCAAGCTTGGTTGCCAGAACCGGATAGATTTAATACAGAAGATGCCAGGAAAGAATTTCCTGATCTTGCCGAAGATGACATTATTAAAATTAATAATAATATACGTAAATGCAGGGAAGAGCACGATGAAAAACGTGCAAAAGATCTTGGTAAAAAGATAATCGGTAAGTTTACTCAAGGCGGTTCATACGGTAATAAACGACACTGTACAAGATTGATTATGGACGATGCTGAGCTAGATATTATAACCGCTGATACAACGGAGAAAAAGACATTTATAAACCGATTTAATGCTTATTTATCGGATGGGACCAAACTATGTACCATTGTGAGCTATTTTGAGGGCGACTCACCACAGTTTACTCATTTAAGATCTTCGATGCTAGCCTATGTTTCTATAAATCTACTGTCGATGATAAATAGATTTCCTAGTTAGGCTGTTAGAGTCGCTACGGATTCATTTTATATACATAAAAATATAAGGATTTATTAAAGTCGCTACTCGGTAATGATGAGTGGGGGACATGGAGGATAAAGCAAGAAAATATACTCAGTTATTCTGAATTTGCTGACGTTGAAAATAAGGAAATATATTACATAAATAATAATCAAATATTAGAATCATTTGCACCATCCGTGTACGATCCTGTGGCTATACACGAGACTGTTTATCTTAATTGGTGTGGAGTGTCAGGTAAAACAACTCGTGCGATTAAATTATTTATGAACAACCATTTAGATATCATTGTTTTGACACCCACACATAAACTCCCCAGAGAGATAAAAGAACGAAAGGTAAAAATCATGTACATATCATAGTTTCTTTAGATGGTGGGGAGACACAGGGACTCCTGAGCGAATGGGTGAAAAATATATACCTAAGTATATCATATGGGATGAAATAGACACGGTGTCGTTAGAAACACTAAAAACATTTCTTGAATGGTTATTGACCATAAATACTGCCCTGATTATGTGTGGCGATCATTTTCAACCACCGCCCTTTGTTTGGACAGTCTCTACATAAACGGCTAACGAATAATGTAGATAATTACGAGGAAATGAATGATGACCATAGAGCTACTGATGAGCCACTGAAAGAGTTTAAAAGATTAATCAAACTACAGCCAGATGAAATACAATGTCAGATAATGCGTAAAGTAAATCCAGAAACTACCATGAATGATTTTTGGATTTTATGGAGACCTACTGATTTGATAGTCGCAAATAGAAAGATAGTTCGTGATGAATTGCAAAAGAAATTATTTACGTTACATAAAGAAAGGTTTTCACTTCTACCTGTACCATTATCTTATCGCTCAGCAGATACTCGACGACAGAATATTGAAGTTGAACTTCCTGGCGGCGCAGTACAAAATCTTGTATTGAATGACACTGTTTTGGTAGCTGTTCATATTGTTGAGAATGCATTGAGCATGGATAAATCACCGTGGACGTTAGGATACGCTATAACGATTCATTCATCACAGGGATTAACTATATCTGATACAAATATCTGGATTGTAGATGATCGGATCGAATGGTCAATCTTTGTCTATCTTGCAGTATCTCGCGTCAGACGAATAACTCAAGTACATAGGGTTATTATAGATTACGTGATAACTTAGGATATTACTAATGACGCTGCTGTAAAAAAGATAAAATTAGCATCTTATAAACAATGTGACAAAAAAAATAAATGTGACTTGGATATTGATACTGAATTTATTATAAAACTAAAACTACAGAATAATCACTGTGCAAGTTGTAACACAATAATGTTATGGCATATTCGAAAACTAATCCAAGACAATTTACCGTAGACAGAATTAATAGTGATCTTGGTCACAAACGTGAAAATGTGATGCTGACCTGTCTTGCATGTAATCAACGCCGGGGCCACGGTGCTAATTTACATAAGTGAACGCGGTGGTAATTGTGTATCTGCAGGACTTACCTGCAAATGTTCACGCACAAATCCACGTTGAGGGGCAATATAATCTAGTCGGTATATGGCAGGTCTTCCAGTGGATCTAACCACGCTAGAAATTGTATGTGTGGTCACACTCCAGATAGGGTCAGTAGATCTTTTTTCCCCACCCTCCAGCACCCTGGTTCATAGAAATATCTCACAATTACATTACCTAATACTGGTTGTTGACCTCGTTGTCCGTATCCATGGCTATGGGGTATATATATTTTTTGTTAATGCATTAGAAGGTTTCATGGAAGTTGCAGATATCACACTTGGTAACCTTGCAATCCATTCACGAGATCTCTCACCGGACTTAAAGTCAGTAGATATTTCCTTCGCGTATTGATATCCAAATAATCGCTCAGCGAGATGTTCGATTAAATCTTTCAACGATTGCTCGATCACGATGAATTTCAGTATCCCCTCCTCTGATTTTAACCTTATGTTTTTCATCAAAGATGACACTGTGCCAAGAAATTCTTTGCCAGGATCAACTTGTAATAGCTGTGGCCATCGTAGACCACCATCTTGATAAATTCGCTCAAACGCAGATGAAACTTCAAATGCTGTCTTTGTTGATAATGGTTCATTTTTATATCTACTTGCAATGTCAACGACAGTCAATGCGTATTTGTACGTGCGTGACTTTCGTCCACATGTTTTAGTAGTATCGTGTGATAAAAACAAAATATCTGCTTGATGAACTTCGTTAGGAACACTGACATCAAAATGTGCGTATTGAATTTTTTTGGGTGGTGGTAGATAAATTTGCCATATTGCCTGTCGTGCTAACCAATTTGCAGCAACAGAACGTGAAACATTTGCAGCTTCAGTAAGTTTAGTGATCACTGCTTTGCCTCTCCAATACCCTTTTGGGCTATAATAAATAGATTCCATTATAATAATTATATAATTAATTACCAGCCCCATGCATTATTTTACTTTTCATAGTGGATTTTATCAGGAAACTAGCGAGTTTTTCTTTGAGAGATTTATTAGGTATAGAATTGAATACATGAATCAATTTCACATCAGCAAGATGCCTCTGCTGCAAATCTTTACTTTTATAAGCAACGTCATGAATATGACATGCTTGATCAATCTTACTGGATGCTATCCTGGTCTTGGTTGGTCTTGATCATCAAGTCGGATATCAAGTCTAGTTACAGTAATTATATCCAGGAAGGTGTTTCTCACCAACATACTTAGCCCATGGTAATCCATGTAATTTTCCTAAAAAAGCAGCAATATCCCCACCTGTCTTTGTCCCTCAAACAGACATGGAGATAAATTTATATTTTTGTGTACCACATTTCACACATTTACCTGTTAATGCACTTCGTTTATTTTTCATTATTATTGTTGTCAATCCAGTGGTGGGTGTAGATGATCTACATCGAACACAATATACACTCATGTTATTAATAATATGGATACAATAATTGACTTTTTGGCGACACAAAAACAGGAACCAGTGAAGCACCATCCAGCATTACCAAATTCGATAAGGATGATTAACATTATTAAATTTAATAACGAGATGGTTGAGATGGAACAAACTATATTTAATAGCACCATCTGAAGATGATCAGCATTGTTACGAAGTACTTGAAGATTTTAACGAGAAAGCAAAATCAATTAATAAAGACGGTGAAGATATTATTGATTTTATCACAGATATATATGAAGCTCCGTCTGTAGATGAATTAGATAAATTCATTATTAATCTTGTAGTGTACGATAATGTGATGTTGGACAATCTAATCCAGCTAGAATATTTTCTCGAGGTGGACATAAAAACAATGACATGATTTATGTTACACAACGATACACACAAATACCTAAGGTGATCAGAGATAACTGTAATATTTTGGTTGTGTTTAATGTAGTAGATAATTACACTCTACAGAATATTTATTATACCTGGTGTTCAGTGGATATGGACATGATTAAATTAAAAAATTTCTTTTCAAAAGCACAAGCTGTACCATTTGGATTTATACCAATAAATCTACATGACCCAAGATCCAGATATCGTATAGGTCTGGATAAAATCTTTGGTTAATACACAGCAGCAGGGAGGGTGAACGACAACAATTGAGTTGCATTGCAAGTAAACAAAATCTTGAAAAAAAATACGTCAAAAATAGGATAACAAAACTGAAAAACTGGGCTAACCTAAACAATTCATATTACCAATTCTTAACCATATGGAAATAGAAAAGTTAGAGACTTTGGTTTAGCGAAATTGACCTATTTTTTTCATCCAGTTGCAGGAACCTTTATTTTTCGTTAAGGATTCGAGCAAAATGTTGTAGGGTTCCCCCTACTAGCTGCTCAAGTCAGCCAAGATTCTGCTTTCTCTACTTATACCAAGTCAGCCAAGATTCTGCCTTTTCTATTTTTCATTGCCAGTCAAGATTCTGCCTTCTCTACTTGTACCAAGTCAGCCATGATTCTGCCTCCTCTACTTGTACCAAGTCAGCCATGATTCTGCCTTCTCTACTTGTACCAAGTCAGTCAAGATTCTGCTTTCTCTACTTATACCAAGTCAGCCAAGATTCTGCTTTCTCTACTTGTACCAAGTCAGCCAATATTCTGCCTCCTCTACTTGTACCAAGTCAGCCAATATTCTGCCTCCTCTACTTGTACCAAGTCAGCCATGATTCTGCCTTCTCTACTTGTACCAAGTCAGCCAATATTCTGCCTCCTCTACTTATACCAAGTCAGCCAAGATTCTGCTTTCTCTATTTTTCCATGCCAGTCAAGATTCTGCCTTCTCTATTTGTACCTAGTCAGTCAAGATTCCACCTTTTTTATTAAACAAAGTCAGCCATGATTCTGACTTCTCTACTTGTACCAAGTCAGCCATGATTCTGCCTTCTCTACTTATACCAAGTCAGCCAAGAGTCTGCCTTCTCTACTTGTACCAAGTCAACTATGAATCTGCCTTCTCTACTTGTACCAAGTCAGCCAATATTATGCCGTCTCTACCTATACCAAGTCAGTCAAAATTCTGCCTTTTCTATTATACCAAATCAGTCAATATTAAGCCTTCTCTACTTGTAGCAAGTCAGTAAAAATTCTGCCTGTTCTACTACTTCTTCACAAATCTAGCCCTGTCATTCTAATGCATTTTAGCTCAAAGTTACCTGCCCACCAAGAGGACAGTAATCTTACAAGGACAAAATCCTGTGAATACTTTAGTTGTGACTTCTGCATATTCTGTACAGACAGGGATGATTCTCAATCTACATGCAAGCATTCTGGAAGTTTTCATCGAAAGAAAGTATTCTCCATATATAAATTTCCAGTATTTATGATCTTTCTTTCCTCAACAACAAAGTTTCCAACTGTTTTGTGTCATCACTTTGCTGTCCTCGCACACTTGGTACACACATGCAATTGTGATTGCATCCCTCTCGTTGCTACAGCAGTATGTGCAGGTCTGGTGTTCGATATAGCAAACTCATACAATATGAGTGTATAATTTCTGTTGTAGTCCAATTCATCTGGGTAAATTTTATAGGTTAATTTAGTCTTAGTGTCTACTTTGTGAGTGTGTGTGTGTGTATGTATGTGTGTGTATGTATGTGTGTGTGTATATATATATATATATATATATATATATATATATATATATATATATATGTGTGTGTGTGTGTGTGTGTGTGTGTCACACTCTACTCATTTTACCTGTATAGGCTATGATTTAGCCTTTTGTACATGTCCTATAATGCACAATTCCAATATTGAACAATAAGCTTCTCTCACTAGCTATCATCAAAATGGTGGATTCATCAGCAACATACTCATCAGACAATAAAACTTTCCTTCCAGATTGCAAGAATCTTTTGTTTTATAAATTTATGGAAAGTCTTTTGTTATATATTTGCACTTGTTAAATTTATTTCATACATGAATAATTGTCATTTAAGAATAAAACATGTACAGTACTATGATCAAATTATTATCAATTAATAATTTAACTATGATTAGCAAAGAACACTTACAATAAATAAACAGTGACTGAAGTGTTTCATATTCTATACTATGTATTCTCAGTTGATGGATAAAAGTATTTTCATGACGGTGTCATTTATAAATTTAAATTGTATTAAATCCATAAAAAAGAACATTTATTATGGCCCTTTTATAAAGAAAATACTAACACACAGCTACATACTTGATGTGGAGTGTCTGCTTTTACCTTTGTTCACTAATTAGTTTGACTTTTTTTTGTCTTACTTCGTTGATATCATAACATTTGCAGGTGTTATAAATCCAAATGTTTAAGAGATATGTTTTATCTGAGGTCAGCATGAAAAGAATGAACAATTGGCAGGACATAGAGTGACTCAGCCCTAATAAAGACAATAAAAGAATTATTTTTTTACAGTTTAACCTCTTTTTGAAGTTAATTTTAAAATCCTTTCAAAATACAATTTGTTCAAAATTATTAAATTTTATATTTGGAAATAATTGATGGCAAAATCCAATTTTGCAAACTGAAATACTGAATAGGACTAGAGTCATTCCAGAAATTGATGTACAGGGTGATGTTTTTACAACTTTACAATAGTTACAAGCAAATGCTTAACTTTGAAAATTTTAACAAAATATGTACTAATGATGTTTGATGCAGGATTCAAATATTCAAAAGTTAATTTTGTTTTTAAAAATGCACAAAACAACTCCCAAGCTTCTACCTCAGTGATCTTTCTTCCTAAAATGTGCAAGTTGATAGGCAGGACCTGTGCATCTCCTCCAAGTCATTCAACAGCTTCATGGCTTCCAATGAATTTGTGGAAGGGAACGTTTTCCCATTTGAAGCCTCTCCTTGACATGGAGTTATATTGTTATGTAGAAGCTTTGTCACACATGCATCTCCATCCACCTTCTAATCACCCAAGGTATTATTATTGGGTAGTTTGAAAAAGAATGTATGTGTGTGATCTTTTTTTTAACATAGCATTAACAATTTTCCAGTAATATTATTATGTTATCTGCAATGTAGTAGTTTATATTAATGTCCTGCACTGGGTCATCATGCCACAGACATGTAGCATCATCTTTCACACAGTCACATTATCATGACACCAGGCCGATGAGACCTAACACTAACTTCTTAATGCTGAGCAATAAGCGAGGCAACTGCAAGCACCATTTTTGTAAGTTTTTAGTATGACTCAGATGGGATAGGACCCACAACCTCCTACATCCAATGTAGATACTCTAACTACTTAGACCACCGGAATGGTGTAATTTGAAAAAAGAAACCAATTGTTTTCAAATAAAACATGTTTCTTGAATAGCACATACACATTCATAATATGCCCTATCAACCTCCATAGAGAATTTACCTTCATCTCCAGTAGTAACCGAGGTAATCATAGACATTGGTGCCAATCCGTTTCAAGGGGAGATCACTTTAACTGCTGCATAGGTAGACAGATAACTTTTATCTTTTTAGCTAAGATGTTTTAATCGGGGTGATCTGGACTTGCAAGGAAGTAGTAGTTCTCCAAGGTATTTTAATTGGGTAAGTATTATTGAATAAATATATTTCATCAGAAACAGTTTTATAATGAGCCTACATAAGCCTTATAATGGTTCCCTCCACATCATTAGGGCAAAGACCCAACTTCAAAATCAATTTCACTCAGACAAGCACCAAGAAAAGTGAGACATAAATCTGTGTGCACATTTCTTACTGATTTTTTTCTTTGTCAAGTTCACTTGACTGGTTTATGTAGTAGACCACAGGAACTATATTTTATGAAGATATTTTTAGTTGTCATGTGTTCATATCATCTAAATAACATATGAAGAGTTGGATTCATTAGTTATGCATGGGCATGGTTAAATGTGCATAAAAGGACATTCACATGACACTACCAATTGATCAGCACTTAAGAATAGTCGTCTATTGTTAATATTTTTAGTCAATGAACCATTTTGTCAAAAACAGGCTGTTGGTGCCTCAATTATTGTTCCTAAATCCTGCAGGATTTTTGCTAAACATGCAACCATCTATCCATTTCTTTCTTACCCGTAGTAAATACTATTAAGGACTAATGGTTTTAAGCTCATACATCTGCCAGGGTGTACCTAGTTACTTTTCATGTATGCAATGTTCACTGTTAATATGTTTCAAAAGAAGGTTTACTGTAATAGGCAGCAAATCTAACATAAAATTTTTGTTTATTTCAATTTAAGTTTTTAGTCATAAACTCCATGTGATAAAGCAGGGTGGGTGACACGTCTGATAGTATATTTACTTCATGGTATCGACATTGTAGCTAGGTAAGCTGGTGCTGTCAATATTTATTATTGATATTAATTTATTATTTTATACCTAGTTATCCAACAACAAATGATGATTGGTGTGATTCAATGGTATATTTTATATTCACATATAAATTGAACAAAAATCAAACTTTTTAAATTCATGAGGTTATATATCAGCCTCATTTGGAACACTACCAATATTTTCAATGCATAATGGTCACTTACTGTCTTAAAGCTATACATTTGTTTCTATTGTAATCTTTGACCATTTAGACAAATATTCATTGTATGCACACTTAGCTAATTCATTAGTAATCTGGGTTTGTAATCACAATTATTAATTACCTTGGCTTTTGTTGTTATTAGTAGCAAAGTATTTTTACCCCTGCAAGCATCTTCCTACTCCAAATATAATGACTGCAAATGTTTAGCATGTTATGTGCTGAAAAATGGTTTTATACCCCACAAAACCATTTTTCATGCCAGAATCATCAAACTTTATGATTCTCTGCATCTTAAAAAAAGTTTACTATGATCTTTATTTCACATTTTACTGATGTTATATACAGATAAGAAAATTTGGTGAAATCATGCATGCTGAGGAGTACTACACCCCCAAAAAGTTATGATTGTGACCCATATTTCACTGGCTTTGGTTACATTATGGATTTCATGTTTAGTTTTGTTCATGAAAGAATCATCAAACTTCAATACAATCAGTCTGCAGATTGGGATATATACAAAATGCACAATCCATATAGACAACTATCAACTTTCTTGACTGAACCTGGTCCATTTAATAATGTAGTATACACTAATTGTTACTAAATCCCCTCCCCAATATTTTCTTTCATCTGGTATGTAAACATCCAGTAGAAATAGCCAATGGTACAAAATATAATTACATAAAAAATGTTGTCATCTATATTTAAAAGATACACAGCAATTATTTACCAAACTACACATTGTAAAATTTCTCTCTGCCCATGAATCAACATTATTTCTTCCTTCCCTATTTAAAAATCTATCTGGCTACAACAATCTTACACCCTTTGAATGCTTACACTCAAGTGCATATTTACTACAACATTTTTACATGCTATAAAAGTTTTACACCCTTTGAATGCATACACTCAAGTTCATTTTGACTACAACAGTTTTACATGCTATAAAAGTTTTACACCCTTTGAATGCATACACTCAAGTTCATTTTGACTACAACAGTTTTACATGCTATAAAAGTTTTACACCCTTTGAATGCATACACTCAAGTTCATTTTGACTACAACAGTTTTACATGCTATAAAAATTTTACACCCTTTGAATACTCAATTGCATCCTGGCATATTAATTTTCACAAGACAAACATTTTAATCTTTTTAAAAACTTTAATAAAATATAAAACCATCACCACATTATAAACTCAAAATTATAATCTCAAAGAATGTATACATGCATGATTTAAAAATTATTTGAGAATTGATATTTAATTTTCAAAAACATCCCCTGAAGCACAGATCAGGAAAATGATGGATATGTTATATGCAAGTATAAGCTTGTAGGAGCCAGTTAATTCCCAGACATCAAGTATATTAAATTACAAGACAAACATTGAGTTTTTTTAAAAGTAAACCTTTTATAAAAAATAAAACCAACATCACAATATAAAAATTAACATGATAATCTCACAGAATATACTAGAATGCATGCATGATTTAAAAAATCTTTATCAGAAATAAATTGTTAATTTTCAAAAACATTTCAATAAAACATATTAAGAAAAAGATGATCAGATGTAAGCATAAGTTTTAAGTAAAACTAATTGATAGACATCATGTAAATTAAAGTTACACAGCAAACTTTTTTAAAAAAATTAATAACAAAATAAAATCAGCATCACAATTTAAACCCAACATGATAATCCCAAAGAATGTTATGTACAAGAATATATGCATTTTAAAATATTTTTGTACAAAATTGATTCTGAAATTTCAAGATCATCATCTCATCTGGTCAGTAGATCATAATATTTTAGTGTTTTTATAATTTTGCAAGTGGTCAATTCAGTATTTCAACACCCTAAAATTATTAATAACTAAAACAGAATATTTTACAACTTTCATCAAAAATTATTCTTAATAATATATCACCAAGTCGGAATGCAGTACTACATCAAAACATGTCACCAAGTTGGAATGCAGTACCACGTCCATGTGATTATGCAGCGTTTTTTATGTGTCATTAACTGCACTTAGATTAATAGAAATGGAAGTAGCATGCTTCTTGTATATTTTCCTTTTCATTATTTCATCAATAATTAGTTAACCAGAAAAACTGATAATACTTGTTTTGAATATTGCAATTTTTAATGCTCCTCTACTGCATCAGTGATGACATCAAAACATTACATTATAACAAGTGTTACTGTTGGTGCACTCAAAAAATGACATCTGTTATTAAATATAAATGCCTCTTTTTATTCATCTACTCTATATTTTATAATCACTTATATATATATATATATATATATATATATATATATATATATATATATATATATATATAAAACACAAAAAAACTCTATTAAACAAATGTTGCTACATTTTATTGGGAAGATGTGAACTTGTTTTATCTGATCAATACTGCACTTCAAATATTGTGCAGTATCTCTCACAAAAAATATTTATGAATATTTCCCAACACAAATGTAATTTTTAAGTATTTAACAAAAGCCCATACTTATATATAATTTTTGAAGAAAATGTCTTCATAAATAACTTTCTTCCAAATACAAATGTGATCTGCAGTAATTCATCTTGTGTTAATTGGACAATATCTGCCAACATATTACCTGGAAAAGTTATAAAAATAACAAAACAAAACCAATCATTTTACAAAATACTGGCAAACAAACAAATCATTTTACTGATTACTGGCAAACAAACCAATCAGTTTACAGTTTACTGGCAAACAACCCAATCATTTTACAGATTATTGGCAATCAAACCAATAATTTTGGTGGCAATCACCAGTTATTATGTACTTTTGAGAGAGTGATGTAAGGTGAAGTTGTTTGCATTTTAAACATGCACAGTGGAGAGAATGTTGGCATACCTATATGCTACTTTCATTTAATGTGGCTGAAATTTCTTTGGATATTGTATTTTTGGAAATTTTAAATGATCTTAGGAGAGTGCTAACTAAAATGACTACTCCCTTGTGCTCCAAAAATCAACCTGAATTTGTCTAAAGTACACTATTCTTGGCAGCTATTAAAATATTGAAGATGAATTTTGCCAAACTAGACAATACCAGCTTCTAAAAGTGCAATGAGTGAATTACCAAATACATAAAATGTAAAAAAAAAAATTATTGGCTCTTTTTTTTATACAATTTACCTCTGAAGTTCAAGAAGTTAAAATGTGCAAGTAGAGCTAGCACTTTTTTAAAAGGTGCACATCTGGAGTAAGGCCAAGCTGTATACTCTCTATCCCATATTACACCCATCAATCATACATCAAAATAAAGGGAATTAAAGGTTCCTTGTACAATACCTAAGATATACAAAGTTTCTTTTAAATAGCCAGTATAACTAGTGAGGAAACCCGGGAAAATTCTTTTTCTTTAAAATTCTAACTCTATGCTAAATAAGAAACTGTAGAGCACCACCTTTACAGTTTACTGGCAAACAAACCAGTCATTTTACAGATTACTGGCAAACAAACAAATCATTTTATAGTTTACTGGCAAACAAACCAATCATTTTAGAGTTTACTGAGTATAAAGAAAATGAAAATGTACCTAAAAACATGCCTCATTTGCTACTAAAAATATAACTTTTAAACTGACATAGTTTTACCCTAGTTGTGATTCATGTAAGCTTGTGAATTATTTAAAACTTGTTGCAATTCTGGTCCACAAATTAAGAAATAACATACACAAAACAAGCGCTACATCATAATACATTTTCTGTATCTATATTCACATGATACTAAAGAGAGCCTCCACTAATATCAAAAATACATTCATAAGTTACTGGTAAGATTTTGAGTATTATATTTATTATGTTTTACACTTTTCAAAGAATTCAGCTGCAAACACTGTATGTAAAAAGATATAAAAAAACAATATAAAAAGAAATAATGTCAGGCATACAATGAGTTCTTTTCTATACATTAAGAAAACACCTTAAAAAAATAATAAAAAAGAAATAATGTCAGGCATACAATGAGTTCTTTTCTATACATCAAGAAAACACCTTAAAAAAACAATATAAAAAGAAATAATGTCAGGCATACAATGAGTTCTTTTCTATACATCAAGAAAACACCTTAACAAAACAATATAAAAAGAAATAATGTCAGGCATACAATGAGTTCTTTTCTATACATCAAGAAAACACCTTAAAAAATAATATAAAAAGAAATAATGTCAGGCATACAATGAGTTCTTCTCTATACATCAAGAAAACACCTTAAAAAAACAATATAAAAAGAAATAATGTCAGGCATACAATGAGTTCTTTTCTATACATCAAGAAAACACTTTTAAAAAATAATAAAAAAAGAAATAATGTCAGGCATACAATGAGTTCTTTTCTATACATCATGAAAACACCTTAAAAAAACAATATGAAAAGAAATAATGTCAGGCATACAATGAGTTCTTTTCTATACATCAAGAAAACACCTTAAAAAAACAATATAAAAAAGAAATAATGTCAGGCATACAATGAGTTCTTTTCTATACATCAAGAAAACACCTTAAGAAAACAATATAAAAAGAAATAATGTCAGGCATACAATGAGTTCTTTTCTATACATCAAGAAAACACCTTAAAAAAACAATATAAAAAGAAATAATGTCAGGCATACAATGAGTTCTTTTCTATACATCAAGAAAACACCTTAAAAAAACAATATAAAAAGAAATAATGTCAGGCAAACAATGAGTTCTTTTCTATACATCAAGAAAACATCTTAAAAAAATAATATAAAAAGAAATAATGTCAGGTATACAATGAGTTCTTTTCTATACATCAAGAAAACACCTTAAAAAAATAATATAAAAAGAAATAATGTCAGGCATACAATGAGTTCTTTTCTATACATCAAGAAAACACCTTAAAAAACAATATATTGTATAGACGATATAAAGACAAAAAAACAAACTATATTTAAAAAAAACACCCACTACTCCTGTAAACATGTAATACAAGTAAACATGTATTTCCATGTGCCAAAGTGTCTGGGCAATGTCTCTGTATTGCCTTTTCCATGTGCCAAGAAGTCTGGGCAATGTCTCTATATTGCTTTTACCATACGCCAAGAAGTCTGGGCAATGTCTCTATATTGCCTTTTCCATGTGCCAAGAAGTCTGGGCAATGTCTCTATATTGCTTTTACCATACGCCAAGAAGTCTGGGCAATGTCTCTATATTGCCTTTTCCATGTGCCAAGAAGTCTGGGCAATGTCTCTATATTGCCTTTTCCATGTGCCAAGAGGTCTGGGCAATGTCTCTATATTGCCTTTTCCATGTGCCAAGAAGTCTGGGCAATGTCTCTATATTGCCTTTTCCATGTGCCAAGAAGTCTGGGCAATGTCTCTATATTGCCTTTTCCATGTGCCAAGAGGTCTGGGTAATGTCTCTATATTGCCTTTTCCATATGCCAAGAGGTCTGAGCAATGTCTCTATATTGCCTTTTCCATGTGCCAAGAAGTCTGGGCAATGTCTCTATATTGCCTTTTCCATGTGCCAAGAGGTTTGGGCAATGTCTCTCTATTGCCTTTTCCATGTGCCAAGAAGTCTGGGCAATGTCTCTATATTACCTTTTCCATGTGCCAAGAAGTCTGGGCAATATCTCTATATTGCCTTTTCCATGTGCCAAGAAGTCTGGGCAATGTCTCTATATTGCCTTTTCCATGTGCCAAGAGGTCTGGGCAATGTCTCTATATTGCCTTTTCCATATGCCAAGAAGTCTGGACAATTTCTCTATATTGCTTTTTCCATGTGCCAAGAGGTCTGGGCAATGTCTCTATATTGCCTTTTCCATGTGCCAAGAAGTCTGGGCTATGTCTATATATTGTCTTTTCCTATGGGTCAGCATCTTTATCAGTATCAGATGTGTGAACTATGTAGAATTTGTTTTTAATATTACTGTATCTGACAACTTAAAATCTTTTGAACTAAAATTACCATATTCACCCATGGCCATTGTCTAAATGATAATCAATATTTATACAATAAAATGGATGGAAGGAAATGGTAATATGAAGGCAACAGTGACCATAGAGTTGAAACTTGGGAGAACTCTAATTAGTTAGAAAAACATTTTTTAGTTTATGAAATTAAATTTACCAATCAATTTTGCTACTGATGTCTTTCAAATCTGAATGCAGACTTTTCCACATTTTACAGAAGGAAAATTAACAATCACACTGCATAAACATAATAGCAAAAAATCAAGTTCTTGAATCTTGCAATGTTTGTTTCAGGAATGACTGGATTTATGTTTCTTAATGGATAAGATTGCCTTTTTAAAACTATAAACACTTTTTGTATCAATAAAATTAAACAATGATAAACTTGTTAAAAAAAACAAAACAAATAAGATATCTCACATGGCCTGAAAGTCATGTGGTGTTTACCCAAGAAAAAAAATGCATTTAAATTCACTTAAAATAAAAAATTGACCAAAGAATAAAGAAGCAAAATATACATAGCATATATGAATAAGATATTCCTCACTTTCTACATGGAAAATGTCCTTTAATTCTTATGTGACAAATGACTATTTTCTCAAAAGCCAATACCAACAAAATTTTTACTTCTCAACACACCACATTTTCTTTTCTCTTAAAGTATGATACAATCAACCTGATAAATAATGTCCCCTTGTTCAGCTATAAACATAATTCTCTCAAGATAAGTCTAAAAATGTAAATATAAACAATTCATGTTTAAGTTAAATTCTCAAAATCTAATTGGACAATTGTGTTTATAACTAAAATCCAATTCCATTACTCATTACTCCTACAAAACTGCACTGATCCAAATCTGCTGGTGCATTGTGTAAAGGCAAATATGTGTCTCTGTAGTTTGACTAGAATTATAAGCCAATATACCTGGTACTAATCAGGCCAGTATGTGTCTGTAGTTTGACTATACATGGTACTAATCAGCATGGTATTTACTTCAATCGTTTGAACACTGTACCATTATATCAGAGACTAATGCTTGGTCAATAATGCAAGTTTCAAGAAACTGCTTGAAAGACATTGACACTGTCACAGCTTGAATTTGTCCATCAGAATCTTGAATTAACAATAACTAACTAATAGCTGGTAAGAGATGGATGGAGCTTGATCATTGTATTTTTGAGACTAAGATCATGTGACCTTACAGTAATTTGCCAAAATAGTTAACCTACTATGCTCTTGACCAAAAACTTGGTTAAAGCCAAATTTAAACAAAACTCTTCCAGGGATCTAGAAGTGTTTAATTACATTCTTCAATGAGCAGAAAAAAACAAACTTGATGAAAAGAGTAGCAAATAACATTGCACTTCATTAAAATCCCCCGATTCTATCAAAAGTTGCGAAGTTCTGTCCTCTATAATCCAATTCCTCAAAAAAAAATTTTGTTGGACCTTATGTTATTATTAACACTGAAACACACCAAAATAACTGACTTCTTCAAAAACCATTAAATTAGTTATGTACAGACTAAAATGTGTCTACCAGCATATATGTCCCATTTTATATTTAAAAAAAAAACAAACTAAAATTAAGCAAAAACAAAAACATAAAACCTCAAGACAGTAGCCATGAAAGTTATGATCTAGAAGAAGCAATGACAATGATTTTAAAGACGGATGGACTGACAATGATATTGATGGACTGCAGGAATATTCTTGCAGCAATACCAAGCAAAGTCCAATCTATAATGTCCATTCCCAACTTTTTAAAAAGAAATAATTGTTTCAATGCCCTATGTGACTACCAGGTTCAGTTTTAGTCAATAATAACATTTTTGAAAACAGAATATTGGTAATATACAATTTTGCAGCAGTTACTTATCAATAAAAAAGTGGATTTTGATTTACAAGAATTGATTTGAAAGCATTATGGTAATGATACTATCAATATTGTTTATAATGAATGGTCAAGATTCTTCCTTCTTACTTTCTGTCACTACCACAAATCCATTTTCCATATGTTCCTCTTCCTCCTTCTCATCTTCTTTAGTAGCAGATTTGAAATCTTCTGCTGTAGAGAAGCTCATTATCTTTTTAAGATCTGTCGACTTTTTGTCAAAACTTTCTTTATACTTTACATAAATATAAAAGATTCCTCCAAAAGTGTTCATACTTATTCCAATGTAGGTAGACATATTGTGACTGATCCCACCAAAAGTGAACAGTGCAAAGAATGTCTGTGCCAAAGCTTTCAGTCCTCCAACTACACTAGTTGTTAAGGCCGATGTTAGCCTGGTACATAAAAATAAAGAATAATTCAAAAGACAGCCAAGTGAGATTGTAACAAGGAATGCAACAATGAATGATATTTCATTATATTTAGTATAACTCATGGCTTTTTCTACCTCCCCCATGCTGATCATAGCAACAGTAAGAAAGGGAAGTGTATTAATGCTATTGAGCTGAAGTGTCTCGATTGTGCTCATCTTCCCATGTGCAGACCGCTGAATAAGAAGTAGATATAAGGACTGGCTGATATTGCTCAAACCTCCAAATATATAAGCCTTTGCATTGAACTCAAGGTCACCAAGACCTGAAATTAGATACAATAATATGTCTTCAAACAGTGTTATTGTAGGCACAACAAAATTAATTGCTGACAAGTAGTTACCTAACCAAGACAAGGTAATGTAATATCAAGGTGTCCATTATCATCAAAATGTCTTATGTTTTCATATGGTGTGTGTGTGTTCTAAACAGGACAATTAAACACAGTAGGATTTCAAGAGAACAAGAAAATCACAAGTTTCTAAATTTACATATATATATTATTATTCATACACTTAAGATTTCTTCTTTACCATTTCTAACTCGACTGTCATTAAAAAGTGATATGGACTGACCAGTCCATGTCTATACACAGGTCCCATGCTGCATGTGGGAGTTGTTCAGGATTGATAATCATTTGGTAGCATTGTTATGTATATTTATTTTAATTGTTATGTATATTTATTTTAATTGTTATGTATATTTATTTTAATTGTTTGCTAGTTTAATTTTTTTTTATTTCATTACATGTTATTATAATGCAACACTGTATGCTGGACTTTACTGAAATTTTTTTTATTTATTTCATTTATGTAAACAACTAATAATAGCTTTATTATTCTCTATGTGTATGAGTTTATTATTAGGATTATTATTCAGGTAAACAAGAATGAATATATATGTTGATCAGGGTCAGGGTTTTGGAGATTCATAAGTGAATTTTACAAGCTACTGAGTTGTAAATAAACAAGTCTCATTAGATCATTCCAGAAGGGGTTTTTTTTTCATTAGGTAATGCTGCTTTTAGAAATGCAAATTGTGACCTGAGGTCAAGCAGAGAACTATATTAGAACTATATTATCTTGTGTTTGTGAGGATTTTACCAGTCATGCATTAACATCTAGCACTTAAAGTTGTATTATGTTGTAACAAGTTGAATTTAAGTGATTATTGTTACATATATTTAATTTAATTCTTTGTTAGTTTTTAATTTTGGTTTAATTCCATTACATGCTATTGTACTGTAACATTGAGTTCAGTTCTGTTTTACCTAATTTTTTTATATATTTTATTTCATTGATGCAAACAACTAACACTGTACCTAGTTTCTGACTTTGTTTCAAAATCAGTGACAGTTTTGGTAAACAACTTTTTTAAAAAAATGTGTTGTTATCTGTCTCTGAGTAAGAATTTTGAATCAAGGTTATACATGGAATATGTCACAAATAGCATAACAAACTTCTATTTTTAAAAAAAAATGAACTTTTGACCCTCATCTGGGAATCTGTTTTGTCTAAATTAGCGTATTACTGTTGTTTTTGATAAAAGTTTGTCAGTCGGTCTCCAAACAATTGACAAGTTAAGTTGTTATTATGTGTTATCAGTTTGGGTTAAAATTTTATTTTCTTCAAATTACTGAATTCAAGTGATTTTTTTACCCTGGAAATACATAGTGCTCTGAAAATATTCTTGGATAAGACATTCATTGGAAGTTATACTGAATTAAAAACTGGAATAATATTTTCTGTAATTCAACAAAGGACTGTTGACACAACAGCTCTTCACTGACCACTACAGATGTCATAACTTTCCATTTTGGATTTCATCAGGGTTCAAACTCAGATTCATTCAGGACATTTTATTAATAGCACATCTATTTTTTAATTCTTGGATTATTTTTGGATTTAATTTGTAAAACCGTAAGTTCTTTTTTATTAATTTTTCACTTTCTATTTTAAGTAAATAAATTTGTTAAATTTTTACAAAACTTTTTGTTTTCACTCTTTTGTTACCTTTTTTAACTCATAACAGTGCTATGACTTTAGGTCTTCAATTATCAAACAGAAAGAAAGTGAAACTAATAATTTAAAGTAAAATCAACAAACAATTTGTTTCTCAATGATACAAACTGAAAATTTACAAGACAGTACTGTGAATTAAATCCTAAATAATCCTAAAATGTCCTATCACAATTTCAAGAATATAAAATTTTCCAAATAAATTCCAACAGTCTTGATGACCTGATGTAACACAATAATGATTTCCAGAATAAGATCTCAATAGTAATATATAAATCTAAATGGTCAATGAACACTTTCCAATAAAAGTTTTAAATAAATAATTCCTCTCAAATCATATCTGACTTTATGAACAAAACTGGATTTTCAGAGACCAATCTAAAAGAAAAAAAAAGAATGATTTATCAAATCCCTATTTATACACATTCTCACTTAACCTATTATATAATAGAATGTGATGATACCCTGATTTAAGACAAGTTATGACAGTCTGTTACCCTGATTTTAAGACAAGTTATGCTAATGTCAGGCTTATAGACAGAAATGAAGCCCATCTACTCAATAATGTTGGAAGACTGGAAAACATATTTTCTACACCTAAGATGCTATTCTCAATATGTGTAGCAGTTGGTGTCAACAAGGTTATGAAAAAGTGTCAACTACCATTTATATTAACTTGTACATCGGGTTAAATTGCAAACAACAATGATCATGATCTGCCATAGAATAATGCACCTGTAGATCAGGGTACATGTTGTTGGTTCTACTGATTATTCCTAACAAAAAGCACAGACCCAGATCTGCTGGCATATTATACAATGTCTGATTGGGTCTGAGCAGTTGGCCGTTGGACTTGACTTATAAGCAAGTATCTATTATACATGATTTTCTATTGGATTTTCATGATCATTCACTTTGGATAAAATACAATTACTGAATTTAGTAGTTTTATTGCAAGACTCCAAATGTAAATAGTTGATCAGTCACAATGTCTATGCTGTTTTTATTCTAATTATGATGCAAATGCCATAGACCTCGATCTATCTGCAAATTATGCAACAAAAGATCTAACTCTACTGTGTGCCCTTTACATGGGAAAATATGGTAAAGTTCCTTACAATGATATACCATCCTGATTCCTCTGTAACCAGACATCATCTGACAACCAGGCAAATATTTTGGTCCCTTACAATGATATACAGTAAAATATTCCCCATCCTGATTCCTTTGTAACCAGACATCATCTGACAACCAGGCAAATATTTTGGTCCCTTACAATGATATGCGGTAAAAAATTCCCCATCCTGATTCCTCTGTAACCAGACATCATCTGACAACCAGGCAAATATTCTGGTCCCTTACAATGAGATATGGTAAAAAATTCCCCATCCTGATTCCTCTGTAACCAGACATCATCTGACAACCAGGCAAATATTTTGTCCCTGAAAGGCTGCACTTTGATTATTTATCAAATATATGATTTTGATACCAGTCTGATCCAAAATATAACATACCTGTTAGCACACATCCTATGGTCAGCATACAGACGGACAGAATGGTCATCTTACTAGAGCAGCCCTTCCTCAAAATTAGAATGGAAAGTAACAAAGTAACAAAGGGAACACACCGTTTTAGAACTCCATACACTGCAAAATTCATATGGCTTAAAGCTCCAAGGGCCAGAACTGAGTTTGTGGCATAAAAAATTGAAGGCATAGCAAACGATAGACCACGTGACAGTGTATATCTAGGCATATTAATAACACTAAAGTAGCACAGAATCTTTAGTACTGAAATTGTGAAAAGCATCTGGAAGACCATGATCAGAACAGGAAAATCAAATTCAAGTGAGGTCATTAAGATCTTGTTGATGAATGCCATAGAAACAGAGCATGTTCCATACAGAATTGCAGCTCCTGTTCCCTTGACTTTGGAACTGAGGTCCTCAATGTTGAACCTAACTTTTGGATTTTTTCTCCGACTCTTGTCTAACAAGGAACTAGTTCTATACTTCATCATTTTTAGTTGTGTTCACAAATTCTGTTGCAGGAACCTGATCAGTTGCAATTCAATCAGATTATTTTCAGTAAGAAGAGTGTGCATCAGTTGTAAATGTATTCCACATCTAACCTGTAAAGAAAATTAGAAATTATTTGTTTGCAATTATTGTGTTCATGTCTCAAAGTGATATCATTTTTAAAGCAATATCTTATGTTCCCTAGTAAGCAGGTGACAAGGCACAACTTCTTAAAGAATAGAACTACAAACTGAATTTCTAGACATTCCTATACCATATTATCTGCCCATAAGTCAAGTCCAACTGCAAACTGCACAGACCCAGACTTGTCATCACATGACACACTGGAAGATGTGAGCCTATGCAGCTTGCCAGGAGTAATCAATGCAGTATGCATATTAAGGTCTATGTTGTTTGCAGTTGAACTGTAAGTGAGTGCATATGGTAAATTACATATATGAAAGTTATGAATCTTGCAGCTACAATGGAGTAGGTACAAAATAAGAGGAATGTTGAATGGAAAGCCATGAAAAAAGCCATGTTGGAATTGGTACATTATTACAAATAATACAACATTCTGAAAAGCTGTCAGGCAGCTTGAAGCTGGCAACTTTTAGGAAAGATCATTAAATTTAGATAGAATTTTACTATTTTGTGTCAATAATTGCTGGCCTAAAAAAATGGCAGCAATTCAAAGTACTAATTACTTAGATGCTATCAGCCAAACTACAGAGTATAAACTTAACCTATGTCAAGCATCACTCAAATATTCTGCATTGGCCCACAGCCCAATGTAAAACTTTCCATTTCTACAACCTTATAAAAATCAAAACAGCTGAAAACTCTACTCCAACATTTTAGTTTAAATGACTTTTTATATATGAAGTTTGCTGAAATAGATGGTGTAAACCAAGAGTTTTAAGAAACCCTTTAATATAATTTTGGTTGTGGAGAATGCCATGTTGCAATCATGGTATTGTAGCAGGTAAATTTGGAACTTTAAAGACCAAACCACAAATTATATTGTACCATCTAATGAGACTCATTACAATTTATATTATTTACTGAAATGGTACAAATATCAGAACATTATAGATCTTTTTCAACATTTGCACTAAATTACTTGTGTGACTCTTTACAACATTCTTATAATTTCATCAGGCCTTTTTTTTACAATGGTATTGCTTTTTTTGGATTTTCTCTATTGAGCCATAAATGACAACCAGGCTAATTAAAACGTCAACCAAGCTAATTAAAGGGTCAACCAAGATAGCTAAAGGGACAACTATGTTAACTAATGGGACAACCAGGCTAATTAAAGGGACAACCATGCTAATTAAAGGGACAACCAGGCTAATTAAAGGGACAACCATGCTAATTAAAGGGACAACCATGCTAATTAAAGGGACAACCATGCTAATTAAAGGGACAACCAGGCTAATTAAAGGGACAACCATGCTAATTAAAGGGACAACCATGCTAATTAAAGGGACAACCAGGCTAATTAAAGGGACAACCAGGCTAATTAAAGGGACAACCAGGCTAATTAAAGGGACAACCATGCTAATTAAAGGGACAACCATGCTAATTAAAGGGACAACCAGGCTAATTAAAGGGACAACCATGCTAATTAAAGGGACAACCAGTCCAATTAAAGGGACAACCATACTATTTAAAGGGACAACCAGGCTAATTAAAGGGACAACCATACTAATTAAAGGGACAACCAGGCTAATTAAAGGGACAACAATGCTAATTAAAGGGACAACCAGGCTAATAAAAGGTACAACCAGGCTAATTAAAAGGACAACCATGCTAATTAAAGAGGCAACAATCCTAACTAAAGGGATAACCAGGCTAATTAAAAAGACAACCAGGCTAATTAAAGGCAAAACCAGGCTAATTAAAGAAACCATGCTAGCTAAATGGACACATGTCAGGATCAAAGCAATCTACTGAAACAATGACTTCTCAGGTTCGAAAACCAAATTTTATGTTGTTGTACATTTCTTGTGTATTCTGCATCCATTTGTCAATTTTACTTCAATTTTTCAAAAAAGTGTTCAATGGTCATGGGCTGAAACTTCTAAAAAATGGCTATAAAAACACTTCATAAAGAACAATAGTCAATCTTCATCCTTTTTTCAGAATCATTATGGTTTTTCACCATGATCACCTTGTAAATAATTTGTTGAATAAATTTAACTTGTGCTGGGAAACATTTTTAAAAGCTGAGTGGATCAATTACTGATTTTAATCTGAGACATTTTCTTTTCTTGGACAATGTCATAGTCTCATACATGGTAGATATTGAATATTCTTGTATCCCATAAAGGAGAATAGTTTACCAGCAAATTTGTCAACTGTCATGATGCTGGAAATCTGGTTGTTGTTGTTGTTGTTGTTGTTGTTGTTGTTGTTGAAGATGATGACTCTGCTGAATATAGAAAAACCCTACATCCTTGTATGTCATATTCTAGGTTAGAGGTCTTTAAATTTAAACATGATAAAGCAGCAAAGTATTTGGGAATACCAAAATTTGAATTTTCAGTAGATTTTACTGGTGTTAAAGGAATAGGGTCAATAAGTTTCATTATCTCATTATCTAATCTCATTGCCTGCTAAATGTGCTAGACCATTAAAGTATACAATCTTCTTGCAGCATCTTTTCAGGCCATGGTTCTTATATGTTAAATGTAATCTATCTTGGCAGACTTATCCAATATACTAACCATTAGCAACACCTGGATTTCATGAGTTGCTTCTCTTAGTATATAATACCAACAAACCAAAAGCATGTAACAGTGGTAATTTATATATCAACCAAAAATGCTGGTGGCAATTGACTTAAAAATGATATTTTTGTTCATGTAAAGTCTGAAAACATACCAGAAAGAAAGCATTACATGTGTATTTATGGGAAAGAAGTGTGTGATTTATAGCATAGTTTTAAAACATTTTCAGTTTTACTGCTATGATTAGCATGTATGTGATTCTAATACATAATAGAATTTAGTATTTATATCAAACAGTAATTATTGCTATCTTCTTATCATGTGCACTGTTATACTCTCCTTATTAGGGCCTCAAAGGAGAATAGTCCTTGATTAATGAGTCACCCTCTATAAATAAAGCATTATTATTATTATTATTATTATTATTATTATTATTATTATTATTATTATTATGTCTAACACTGGGGCATCAAGATGCAGAAATGTAGCATGATGTCTCACCCAGTCACATTATCCTGACACCATTCTAACTATTCCTAAAACTAACCTTTTAATGCTTAGCTCCCATCAAGGGAGCTTTTATACCATGTGTTAAGTCTTTGGTATGACTGGGCTTGGTCTAAACTCATGACCTTCCACATCAGAGACATGCTATCTAACCACTAGGTGAATGGAGCAGTTTTGAGGGTAGGGATTTTTTCTGCAAACATGAACTGGAAGTTAAAAATTGCTTATTTATGAGTCCATTCCAGTTGTGGGCACTTCTTGAACAACTCAATTTTGACTGGCTTGTCACTGTATACAATGAAATTCACATTGATGAAGCATTAGATTATCTGATCAATCCACCAAGGTATAGAGAGGTTAATATATTGGAACCTTGGCTGGTGAAGTTGTCCTAGAAAAGGTAAATATATGTATAAAATATACCAGTAAAAGCAGAGTTCTTTGCCATTAATCTGTTCATGATTCTTGGATGTAGAGAATCTTGGAAGCAATGAAGTTATCATCATCTTCTGTATTCAGAGATTAGATTGCCATGCACACTGGATGTTATATGCTATCTAATGGGCAAGGTCCTGTGGCATTGTGAATATTTAATATGTCCAAGTAGTCCTGCCCGTGTTGGAAATATTTAATGTGTCCAAATAGTACTGCCTTATTGAGCTTTTTAATGTGTCCAAATAGTCATGCCTTATTGAGCCTTTTGATGTGTCTAAGTTGTCCTGCCCTTATTGAGCCTTTAATGAGTCCAAGTAGTCCTGCCCTTATTGAGCCTTTTGATGTGTCCAAGTAGTCCTGCCCTTATTGGGCCTTTAATGTGTCCAAGTAGTCATGCCTTATTGAGCCTTTTGATGTGTCTAAGTTGTCCTGCCCTTATTGAGCCTTTAATGAGTCCAAGTAGTCCTGCCCTTATTGGGCCTTTAATGTGTCCAAATAGTCATGCCTTATTGAGCCTTTTGATGTGTCTAAGTTGTCCAGCCCTTATTGGGCCTTTAATGTGTCCAAGTAGTCATGCCTTATTGAGCCTTTTGATGTGTCCAAGTAGTCCTGCCATTATTTGGCCTTTAATGTGTCCAAGTAGTCCTGCCCTTAATGAGCATATTGATATGTCTAAGTTGTCCTGCCTTATTGAGCCTTTTGATGTGTCTAAGTTGTCCTGCCTTATTGAGCCTTTTAATGTGTCCAAGTAGTCCTGCCCCTTATTTGGCCTTTAACATGTCCAAGTAGTCCTGCCCTTATTGGGCCTTTAATGTTTCCAAGTAGTCCAGCCTTATTGAGCCTTTTAATGTGTCCAAGTAGTCCTGCCCTTATTGGGCCTTTAATGTGTCCAAGTAGTCCTGCCCTTATTGGGCCTTTAATGTGTCCAAGTAGTCCTACCTTAATGAGCTTTTTAATGTGTCCAAGTAGTCCTGCCTTATTGAGCCTTTTGATGTGTCTAAGTTGTCCTGCCTTATTGAGCCTTTTAATGTGTCCAAGTAGTCCTGCCCTTATTTGGCTTTTAATATGTCCAAGTAGTCCTGCCCTTATTGGGCCTTTAATGAGTCCAAGTAGTCCTGCCCTTATTGAGCCTTTAATGTGTTCAAGTAGTCCTGCCCTTATTGGGCCTTTAATGTGTCCAAGTAGTCCTGCCTTTATTGGGCCTTAAATGTGTTCAAGTAGTCCTGCCTTAATGAGCTTTTTAATGTGTCCAAGTAGTCCTGCCTTATTGAGCCTTTTGATGTGTCTAAGTTGTCATGCCTTATTGAGCCTTTTAATGTGTCCAAGTAGTCCTGCCCTTATTTGGCTTTTAATATGTCCAAGTAGTCCTGCCCTTATTGGGCCTTTAATGTGTCCAAGTAGACCTGCCCTTATTGAGCCTTTAATGTGTCCAAGTAGTCCTGCCCTTATTGAGCCTTTTGATGTGTCCAAGTAGTCCTGCCCTTATTGAGCATTTTGATGTGTCCAAGTAATCCTGCTTTTATTGGGCCTTTAAAGTGTCCAAGTAGTCCTACCCTTATTGGGCCTTTAATGTGTCCAATAGTCTTGCCTTATTGGGCCTTTAATGTGTCAAAGTAGTCCTGCCCTTATTGGGCCTTTAATGTGTATAAGTAGTCCTGCCCTTATTGGGCCTTTAATGTGTCTAAGTAGTCCAGCCTTATTGAGCTTTTCAATGTGTCCAAGTAGTTCTGTCTTGTTGAACCTTTTAATGTGTCCAAGTAGTCCTGCCCTTTTTGAGCCTTTTGATGTGTCCAAGTAGTCCTGCCCTTATTGGGCCTTTAATGTGTCCAAGAAGTCCTGCCCTTATTGGGCCTTTAATGTATCCAAGCATTCCTGGCCTTATTGGGCCTTTAATGATTCCAAGTAGTCCTGCCTTATTGATCATTTTAATGTGTCCAAGTAGACCTGCCCTTATTAGGTCTTTTAATGTGTCCAAGTAGTCCTGCCCTTATTGGGCCTTTAATGTGTCCAAGTAGTTATGCCCTTATTGGGCTTTTTAATGTGTCCAGTTTAGTCCTGGCCTTTTTTGGTCTTTTGATGTGTCCAAGCAGTCCTGCCCTTATTGGTCTTTTCAATGTTCCTTTGCTGCTGGATATTCCTGCTTCACTGCAGACAGTACAATGGTGAGTTGTCTTCTGTACCATGAGTATTTGGTGTTCCACCCTTCATTCAAGGTGTGTTTCTTTTCTGATGGTGATAAATGACAACATCACTCTTGGTTCCATTAGAGAGAGATATACAGCTTTTTCTGAACGTGAGGGGATGCTAAAGGAAACACTTACCCAGGATTCCATTTTGTCCAACTTGGAATGGCCCTGATTTTGGTTACAGAAACTGGTAGCTGGTAAACACCATCTGGTTGGACCATTTTTGGAAGTGTTATATCTCATCCATTTTTATAGCCATCTTTCTTTTTGTTTTCTGTTTGACATGCAACTTTCAGACAAATACAATCTCTGTTTGGCTCAATAACTGGGTTTCATCTATGATGATTGGTTTTGTGACTGGTTAGTGTTAACATCTGAATCTGAATTAAGTTAATAGAACTGACATTTCTGTATTTGCAAACATTTTTTTCTTTTGTACAAACTAAAAGGGTACAGGTTTGAATCCTACCATTGGACCAGTCTGTCTCAGCTACAATAGTCTATCCTTGGCAAGGCTCTTTACACACAGATGTATCAGCAAGAATTCCGTAAATTTAATAGGTGACAACAGACCGTCAAATTGTCCATCTGAGCACATACAAGTTTTAGGGAATAATTTACTGTCATGTGATGCAACTTATCTGCACTGTAAGTGAGCCAACTTTTTATTGTTTCAAGGTAGCTTGCATTGCATGAGTCTATAGGGCTCTGGGTTTCATTACAGCCTGGAATAGCAGTGATTGCAGCTGTGTGTAACAAATTCTCAAGGCATATAATCAAGACATAATCAAGGGATATAATCAGGACATAATCAAGGGATATAATCAGGACATAATCAAGGGATATAATCAAGACATAATCAAGGGATATAATCAGGGCATATGATCAAGAGATATTCTCAATGCATATAATCAAGGCATATTCTCAAGGAATATAAGCTATGAACACACACCTGTTGTTATCATAGCAACCATGACAAAGCCAGGTTCATCAAGTAGAGAGCACATGGCAATGTGATAGTCATGTGATACAACAAAACCATCACTGACCCATGAAGTCTTGATGAATCTGGCTTTCTCCAATAGGTTTCTGATCATTGTTCTGGGAATAAATATGCTGATAATTATGTATCCTTTCATTCTTTTACAAACAGTATGTGACATTCATTTCATATTTATGAATATTACACAACAGCATTGGAAAGGGTGTTTATTGTTGGTATTACAAGACTATTGGACCTATGATGTCAAGCAAAACATTATCATTGGTTTGCAAAATTTGTATAATCATGTGACTAGCAATGAAAATGGCCAAGTACCAGGTCAAATTCATCAATGCTGTCATTTTACCTCATCTGTTTGTGGACTAAAGACAACAATTGTAATGTTAAGTAATTTTGCTAATTTTATAGAACCTGTCATGAAAGACCACACCTTTTGCCAAAACATAATCGTCTCTCATGACAGGTGGTCTCTCATAACAGGTGATAATACCTTATAACCAAATAAATCTGTACATGGAGAACCTGGTCTCTCAAGAAAGGTGGTCTCTCATAACAGTGGTCTCTCAAGACAGGTTTTACTGTACCTATTTGGGCCCATGTACAATAGTTACAGCATTTGCTGTGTGAACATGAGAATCTCATTTTATATTGTGGTGCATACAGCATGTCCTACTAGGTATTATTTACTGCAAAACTGGCATCATTTAAAATATTTCCTGGATAGGAATGGAAATAAATGATAAATAGACAAGTACTGCAACTTTCATTAGCAGGTGAATTACAGTCTTTTATTTGTGATTAGTTTAATACTTAATATGGTAGCTTCCTATGATATTGTGGGTTCTATGGTATCGTGGTAATCTAAATTTTCTGTATTTTTTTTGCATAGCACCACCTATCATGTACCACAATACATGACCTTAAGTTACTAGTACTAGTACTAGCTGGTTTCAGTAAGATGTCAAGATTTGTTTACAAGTACACTATTAAAAAATACACCCACAAATATCAGTTTCCAAATAAAGGCCATACCTTATATTTTCAAACAGAATACATATCTTCCAAAAATCACTATCACTAAGAAAAACCAATTAACAAATATGTTGTCTAATAATGGCCAATGATGATATGCAAGGGCCAGATGTTATGATTACCATATTTCTCAAGAACCGAGAGATCAAATTTATGGTAAAAATGTGAAATATGGATGGTTGTTGTTTTCTGGTGGCTTTCATAATTGACCAGTGTTGAGTTAACCTTAAACAGTATCAGGTCAGCATGCACGGTCATGGACTCATGGTCAGGCTGGTGGTCCATTCTCAGAGACAATCCCAGCACTACTCCATCTGTCACGGTTGGTTACATATGCATTACTTTACTTCTCTCTTATAAGTTTCTGTTGGAGGGCGCATATGGCAGAATGATTGCCATGGAAGTAGCATCTATATTTCAAGTTGATTTACACTTTGTGCAACATAAACATCAAGTTTCCAGCGTTAGGACAAGTATATGCCACAGTAATAATATTTCTTGGGTATTATTGCGATATCAGAATAACTTATTGTATAACCTGCAATCTACGTGGTATCTGTTGATTTATCGTTTCCCATAGTGATCTGATTTAAACTGAAAATCACATGCATTTTAATATAGACCAATGAAAAGCAGATTGACATATATAATATCTAGAAGGTCAGTGTTTTTTATTTATTTATTCGCAGATCGAAAACTTTAAGACCCACTATACCATATCTAGCTACGATTTCGTGGCCTCAACTTGTTTTGTTGTGGTTAGGGTTAGACTAAGGGTATTTATATTTGTACTATATCATTCCGGTATACCGCGATAATACGGTACGACACTATAATTAAGATACCTATAACTTGGCCTGCAAAGTGGCTTCCTCCACGTTGATACATGCTTCCGATCAATGTTTTATTTTTCTGATTGGTCATCACAACACAATAAATTTAATTAAGATACATATAACTTCGTCCAAATACTGAAGAGTGGCTTCCCCATGTTGGTATGCCTGTTGGGTTTCGACTTTTAATAACGCAACAATTCGGAATTTCGAAATATTGCGCGCTTTCTAAAAAAAAATTGTGCGACCGTGTCAAACGATATAACCATATCGAGCGACTAGTATTTGTAATTCGAATTGTCGCACACGTCGGGAATTGACGAAAAGAAAGTAAGTGATTTTTTATTTTATCAGTTTTATTTGTGCCTTTGTATATTGGAGGATGTTAATAGACATTTTTTAAAATTCCTTTTGGAGAGAAAATTACGTGAATAATAAAACAAATAAATTTGTGACAAGGATTTTTGACAATAATATACTTTATATATTAGATGGGAGACCTTAAGATGTGTCAAGTTCTTAAAACTATTTATCGACAAAGGTACCAAAATTAAAGGACAATATGATTTGGGAGGGGGGGCTCACTATCATCAAAGTTTCAATTAGACCAACTAGTAGGTCTCTGCTTTTTTATATCTGCCAGCAGCAGATGTCAGATATATATATATATATATATATATATATATATATATATATATATATATATATATAGATATAGATGCAATAAACTGACGACGAACAGTACGAAACTAGTAACTAACTAGCCTAAGCGCTTTCGACTCTTAATGAGTCTTTTTCAAAGGCAAATACAAAACATAGTTACGACAAACAAATAAACACAAAAACGTTGTGTTTGTAAACCTCTACATTTCTATCTTCACATGTGCTAAAACTATAAATACAACCAGCTTGTATAGACTAGTTGCGGAAACTGAAAACGTATAATTCCCTAAAAGTCTACAAGTCAAAGCGACATCTATTTTTACTTTGTGTACATATGTAGCGCAGATTATATCCCGGATATTTGATTCTATACCGGTTATTCTTATAGTAAAAATTGAAGGATAATAAGAAGATTTAGAAAATGTTAAATTCTACTAGTGCATAGTTTTCATTTTCTAGTCTTCTTGATTTAGACCGCTTGGTTTCAATGTTCTAAGGCGGCGTATCCAATATGATTCCTTTTCCTTCCTGGTTTCGGAACTCCAGCTGTGGTTGTTAGCAATAGCGATAAGTATTATATCACTGAAAGTGTGGCCAGGGGAGGAGAAGTGTTCTGCGACCGGGCTTCTGTACAGCTTTTTTGTCATCCAATCAGATCTATGAAGGTTTATCCTTATGTGTAGCTTTTCAGTTTCTCCCACGTACTGAAGGCCACAGATCTTACATGTGATGAGATAAATCACATTCTCTGTTTTGCACGTTTTGTTTGGACCATGTATGTTTAGTTTTTCTTTAGTCACTGTGCTAGTGAATGTCTTGGTCTCTATCATATGTTGACAGGTTTTGCATCTTTTATCGCCACAGGGTCCAGATTGACTAGGTTGGTTTTGACTAGCGATTGTTGTTAGCTTGGCCCTGACTAGGATGTCCTTTAGGTTTTTTGGTCTCCGGTAAGCTACTACAGGTTTGTTCGGAAGTATTAGGTTTAGTATGTCTGACGATTGCACGGTTGGCCAGTGGTTTGCGATGATTTTACCTACTTTGGGATTGTCTGGGTGATAGGTCAGAATAAATGGTATCCTATCAACCTTTTCTTTCTGTCCATATCTGAGTAGGTCATCACGGTTTGTTTGTTTGGCCCTTTGGATTGCCTCCGCAATCAGGTCTTTGTCGTAGCCTCGGTAAATTAAATGTTTAGCCAGCTCTTCAGACCTTTCTAGGAATCTTTCATCGTAGATGAGTCCATCTCTGCTGACCAGATCAAATGCTTTAGTGAGGTCTATAAAAGCCAGGAAGAGGGGCCTGTGTTGTTCTCTGCACTTCTCCTGCAGTTACCTGATGGAGAAGATCATGTTAATTGTGGACTTCTCTGCGCGGAACCCACACTGAGACTCTGGATACACTGTCAGCAAGCATCTGAAGTCTGTTCAGGATGACTCTAGCGAATAAGAGATAAAATAATATAAGATAATTCTATATACTATAATTCTATAAGATAATATAGCACTTAATGGATGTGAATAGCATGTAAATCATATATTCTTGTTATTTTTTACCAAATGTAGTACATATAATATACTGGAAACCAATAACAGATTGACAGTATATATTTGATAACTACATCCATAGACTGTATTATGTCTAAAACAGTACTTGGACACCTTAGAGCATCTTCATAAGTTTGATTAAAAAAGTTTAAAGCAGCTTTTATTTCTTATCAACTTCAAGGTACTGATACACATATCATCTGTTGATGGCATCATCCAAGGCAGTTGGCAACACAGAATCAGTTCTTAATATGTGTATTTGTTGTCTGTTTGATATTATAAACTGTAAATACGAACGCAAACAAAATTCTTAAAATCATCAAATAGTTGTTGTTGTACTACTTGTACCACATATTAAATGACTTTACGTTTAATCCAGCAGAATACTTCTTTTAAACATTTCTTAATTGTAACCTGTTGTAACAAAAGGTTCCATACTTTTTAATATTCATTTGTTTACTTGATAGTTATAAAACTGTACATATTAACACAAAAAAATTCTTAAAATTGGTACATAGATGTTGTTGCTTTTTAGTAATATGTGTAATTATGAAATAAGATTTTCTGGCTTGCTTCATTTCTTAGTATTTATTTGTGAAATAAGTTTTAATTTGTAAAAGTAATATCTTAGTCTAATACAGTATTTAAAATTTTAGTCAAATAAAGAAGCTATAATTTTAGTCTAATACATACTTTTTAAAAATAGCATAACATAGAAATTTATTTTAGTCATATAAAAGTTTTTAATTTTAGTTTATTAGAGAGTTAGTCTATTAAATATATTATTTTTAATTCTGTCTAATAATTTTCACAATTATTATAATTGTTAAGTGTCTAGGTTCGTACAAAGTAACAAAGAAAATAGTAAAACCAGCAAGCTTTGTAAATTTAACAAAATTAATTTCTTTCCCTAGAAAACAAGGCAAAAATATGAAACAGGACTTTCGATTTGTGAATATAATCCAAAAATTAATCATAGAATTAACAATATAAGTCCTATCCCAAAAAAGTTCTAAATGAATCAAAATTCAAATCCAGATGAAGTTCCAAGATGAAAGACAATGACATCAGATGAATTCAATATTCTACTGATGTGTCGACAGTTACTTATTGAATTTTATGAATTAAGAATAATATTCCAGCTTTAGAATTCTTAATAATTTCCAAAAAATGTCTTTGTCCAAGAATTGTTATGAGCACCAAAAATGTCCAGGGAAAATAAATTATTAACCCTTGCCCTCACAGAGTGTATGGTCTTTTAGCCCTTCAATATGCATGTAGCAAAGTCACCCAATGCATTGCACTACAAATAGACCTGTTAAGCAGTGAAGTGTATGTTATGTTTAACAGCAATTTTAACCATTTAATGTTTTTGGTACACATGTTAAGTATGGAAAGATTTAAGAGTAAAATACAGTTGTTATAGCTGAAAAATAAAAGAATTTTAAATCAAACTGGCATCAACCAAAAAACACCTTGAGCTCTAAAGATGTGAATTTATGACTGACTGAAAATACAAAAAACATTCGTTTTAAGCACAATGTTAGATCATGTGACATGGTCATGTGGTCACTTAGTTTGAATGGCACAGTTAAGACCATAGGTCAGTTGACATGTATGTCATGGATGAATTTGATTGTACCCAATGAATCTTATTATAAGATTTAGTAATAAAAATAATTGTTTACAACAGAACTTACACAAGCAAACAATGACCTTGATAATAACCAGTGATTTTCACTCTGTGTTTACAATTTTGAATCAAGGTCAGGAACTAGGTCAGCTAAAAATATAATGTAGCAAAAGTGATTATTTACTAGAACTTAACTAAATTTTCTAGAAAAAAATGTCAATCCAGTGAGTAAAGATATTACAATAACACAAGTAATTTAAGTACATATGCATAACATGATGTATAATTTTTAATTTAGTCTAATATAGAACTTTTAATATTAGTGTATATTTAATTTTAGTCTAGCAAAGAATTTATAATTTAGTCAAATATATAATTCTAAATTTTAGTCTAATATAGATTTATATTTTTGATTTAGTCTGATAAAGAATTCAAAATTTAGACTAATACAGGAATTTTATTTTAATCATATATAAAGTTTTAATTTTTGTCTATGTTTACATTTTGCAGATTTTTACATTTTAGTCTATTAAATATATCATTTTAAATTTAGTCTAATGGAAATTTTTTAAAAATTAGTCGATCATATGAGTTTTAATTTTAATCTAATATAAAAGTTGTAATATTGGTCTAATATCAAATTTTCAACTTTAGAGTAATAGAGAATTTTTAATTTATTCTAAATTGAAATTTATAGTTTATTCTCATATAGATTGTGTAATTGAGTATAATATATATTTTTAAGTTAGTCAAATATAGAATTTTTAAAATTAGTCTAATATAAAGTTTTAATTTTCAGTGAAATATGATTATTTTAATGTCTTAGGGTTTTTAATTTTAGTCTAATATATATTTAATACATCATTTTTAGTTTAGCATAATGCATAATTTCTTTTTTAGTCCAATATAAAATTATAATATAGAATTCTTTAAATTAGTCTAATGTATATTTTTATTTGATTCTGATAACATCTATAAATTAAGCATAATAAAGAATTTTTATTTTTGGTCTGATATAAAAATTTTAATAGTAGTCTAACATAAAATTTATAATTTAGTCTAATATAGATATTTTAATTTTAGTTTGAGAATTTCTCATTTTATTTTAATAAAAGTTTTTTTAATATTAGTCTAATATAGAATGTATAATTCAGTCTAATACAAAATTTGTATATTTAGTCAAATCTAGTTTTGTTTAAGTTCAGAATTTTTAATTTAGTCCAACATAGAATTTGTAATTTTAGTTTATTTACATAATTTTTAAAAATTTTAGTCTAATATATAATTTTAACTTTTAGTCTAATACAGAGTGTTTAATTGGAAAGTAGCTGTTAAAGGAGACCTGGATTCAAAGGACTACCTGGGGGATTTCTGAATGGTTTCAGAACCACTAACTTTTACATAACTGAATTCCCAATGGGGGAAAAATCATGTAAGGAAGATATCTAATTTATATTTCAATTTCTTGGTATGTCTACATGGATACTATATTAGCGTTATTGCATAATGCAACAATGTGGAACAACCGCCCTATGGGGCAACAGTAAAACAAACACCCTATGGGGCAACAGTAATACAAACACCCTATTGGGAAACAGTTATAGCCCCTTGAGAGTTTTAATATGGTCCAAATATTAATTATATGCTACATCTTCCCTCAAGACATTTCCTACCTTTACAAGGGTTTTAACATTATTAAATTCCCAACATGGCATGAATGGAATGCGTTATACAGCAACTTAGAATAATCCTCATAAATATGAGTTAATGGTAAATATACCTTTAGAAATTTAATATCTTTCAAATATTCATTTTATGCAAGAACTCTCCTCAAGACCTCTCTTACCTTTAAAAAGTCTTTTTTGGGACTCAATTCCATTATGGCATGAAACAATAATGCAACAAGTTGGAATAATCCACATAACAGTGAAATATAACTCTATAGACAATTTTGAAATTCCTTTAGACCTTTTGATATCTTTCATATATTCTTTATCTGAATCAAATCTCTTGAATACCTTTCTTACCTTTAAAATGGTCTTTAAATTACTAAATTTCCAAACATGGCATGCTTGCATCATGCAACAACATGGAAACAATCTTCATGACTGAGAAATATAAATCTTATAGAGATTTTAACAATCCATTTAGTTCTTTACTACATTCCAGATATATGCTTCATGAAACTACTCTCTTTAGGACATCAGACAACAGTCTGGTGTAGGTTTCATGTAGGTGAAAATTTGCAATGGTCCAATTAGATCTTTCCTACAGTCAAGCTAGTCCTTTATAAGTCAGAAAATTTCATCAAGGCATCATTGAACAGATAGGTGTAACCTATATTACTGTGAAATATTTTCCTACCATCAGATACAATTTTTCCTCATCTGTTTTGCAAGTAATTGAGTAAAACACTCAAACAAAATGTTTTGATTCAGTCTTATCTAGCAACAGAAAATCACATTTCTTACAAATATAATACAAAAAATAATGCTAGTAATTAAATCAATGAATCAATCAATAAAAAATTTTAATATATTATTTTATTAAATACTTTTTCAAACATATATTTCGTTTCCACTGCCAAGAATCAATTATTGTATCTACAAAGATGGAAATGCCAAATACATCACTAAATTCGACCTTTTGAAGGGCTTTTGGCAAATTCCCCTAACGGAAAGAGCAAAATAAATTTCAGCATTTGTGACTCAAGATGGACTCTACCAGGTCAAAGTGGTGTCTTTTGGGATGAAGTTTTTTTTCAAGGTACTTCTCATCGCCTTATGAACATTGTCTAGACAACAGTGATGCATATATTGATGTCATCATTTACAACAACACCTGGAAAGAACATCTAACTACGATTTGGAAGTTCTTCGACAGACTCACAGAGGCAAATCTGACTATTAATTTATCTAAAAGTGAGTTCTGCCGTGCATATGTTACATTTCTAGGACATATTGTGGGACATGGAGAGATTAAAACTATAAATGCTAAGGTCAAGACTATTTCAGAATTTCCAGTGCCTGTCAATAGAAAACAGCTGATGACGATTTTTAGGTATGGCTGGGTACTATCGCAAACTTTGTTCTAATTTTTCTGATGTAGTTGAACCTCTGAGAAACTTGTTGAGAAAGAAAAAAAGGTTTATTTGGACTGAAAAATGTCAAGAGGCTTTCGATAGACTAAAAGCCATACTTGAAAGTGCACCAGTTTTAACGGTTCCAGATTTCACTCAGCCATTCAAACTATCTGTAGATGCGAGTGATGTTGGGGTTGGAGCAGTTTTGCTTCAAGATGATCAAAATGGTGTTGAACACCCAGTGTGTTATTTCTCTAAGAAATTAAATAAACATTAGATAAACTACTTAACAATCGAGGAGTACTTGGCCTTAATGCTGGTATAACAGCATTTCGAAGTTTATATTAGCTCGACTCCTTCTCCGATAGTTGTGTTTAGTGACCACAACCCCCTCACTTTCATCGGCAGAATGAAAAAAAAATCAGGCCGTTGAGGTGGAGTTTATTTTTACAAGAATACAATCTTGATATCAGGCACATAAAAGTAAAGGATAATTTGATTGCAGATGCACTTTCCCGTGTGTAGAACTGTCATTTGTATTAATTCATAAAGAGTTGTTCTTATTTGAATTTTTACCTTGTGTATAATTTATATCTGCAATGAAAAAAAAGAGTTTTATTACATAAATCTTTCTTCTTTATGGGGGAAGGTGTTATGACCCTGCAGTTAAAGTATGTGTGTGTTAAGGATGAATTTTGTATAAATCTTTTTATTTAATTTCTTTTCATTAAATGTAATCATTAATATAATTATATTATAAGTCTAATATGTTGCTGAAAAATATATTTATTTGAGTCGTAAATGTGACTCATGTCTCGTGCTGTGTATGATAACAAATTCAATACAAGTAAACATTCAGAAATAGCTATAAAAACGATTGGCTGATACTGGGTCAGGCTTTCCTAATGTCCAGAAGTATTACGAAATTGCATGCATCCTCGTGCGCGTGTAATTCAAGCAACGTATTAGATTCATATATATGTTTTAGATTTTTGTAAGACGTACAGTCACAAACAGACAGTCGTAGTCGAGTCATACATAGTCGTAGAGTCGTAAAGTTAGTTATACAACTTCTATTACCTTAAAAAGGGTATTTTTGTGCTAGAAGAAGTTGTCTGTTCATATGTCTACGTATAACAACATGTCTTGTTAGAGTAGCTAATTTTACTTCGTTTTTCTGAATAATTGTTTTCTTGGAGAACAACTTTACTGATTTGGACAAAGACATTTTCCCGAAAACATTATAAATTGGAACGGAACAACATAAACTGTGCTTTATTGTGTAAATTCTGGAATTTTCTGATAGCCTTCAGTTGACGTGGTCATCCTCCATTATGGACCGGAACTTCAGACACTTCAGACTTTGTTTAGATCTGTTTACATGACTTATATTTCTATTTTAAACAAATATTTGGATCATTTCAGTAAACCATAAGTCTTGCTTAAATTATTTACACTATTTCATGTTTTCTAGGAAAATAAATTAGTTGTTGTTAAAATTTACAAAGCTTGTTGTCTTCACTCTTTCTTTTATGTTACTTTGAACGAGCATATACATAACACTTTACAGGTAAGAATCGTTTATGTTCGAAAATTTTTTAAGGAATGAGTACTTGAAAAATTAAAAATTTATTTTATAACCTACCTAGTTGAAATGTTTTTGTGAGTTTTTCTTTTATTCTAATAATATAATATAATGGGATGTTTAATTGTTTTTACGAATTTATATTTGTATTTGATAATAGTAAAAAGATTAAATTGACTACCGACTGTGTTTAGATTTAATTTTGGAATTTAAATACCCTTTAAGGAATAAAGAATAATGTTTAGTAATATATTCCAAATTAGTATTTTTTCCTAAATTGAGTAAAATATATTTCTTCAAAACGATTGTTGCATTAATCGCAACTATTTTATAATCTTTGATTTAGACAGATCAAATAACTGTACTTATTCTAAAATGCGGAAACTACAAATATCTGAAGTTGGTAAGCTTGAAAGAAACGCATAATACGCATTTTATGCAATTTTTTAATAGAAAGGCATTGTGAAGAGTATTTTTGTATTCCTTTCTATATCAATTATATAAATATAGTTCGTATTTCTTTACAGATTGCTGTGTACCTCTCTCTCTCTCTCTCTCTCTCTCTCTCTCTCTCTCTCTCTCTCTCGATCGATCGATCGATCGATCGATTGCTAGAGCCAGTTCTTAAGACATGACCAATTCTTTATCATATCATGAAATGAGAAGACCATGACTTGTATCATAATAGTATTACATACACATTAGTTTAATGTAAATGTGGTAACTCTCATATCTTGTGATAGTTGTATTCATTTTTAACAGCTTTTTACCTTTTTTAGAAGAGAATTCTCACCACTGAATAAAATTAACACAATATGACGTCAAGCGATCTCTATACTTGTACTGTTATCCCACCACAGGAAAGGCAGTAGTATTCATGTTGTAACATCAAGCCTGCAGACGCAATTTGTTATATTTGGGTGTTATTTTACAGGGGGAAAAAAGCATTTGTATTGACTGTCCAGTGGAAAATAGAAAGTGCTCATTTTTTATAATATTCTTCCATAACTATTGTGAATTATTCAAGATAATTTCGAACAAGGCAATTTTGACGGACCAATAGGCGGACCAATATATATAATCCGGTTCTGAAATTTGTATGGGTGTTTTCTTTCTTTTGGACTTGAACTTCACTTTTTCAGAATTTTCTCATGCTTTTTTTTATTCACTTTATAACACTGTATGGTCCTTTCCCATTTCATTTACTACTTTGATAATAAAATTATTTGTTAAGTTTCACAAAACTTGTTGTGTTTGCTTTACTTTCTTTATGACCATAGAGTTGTAACAATTTACACACTAGAATTAACGTAAAACCATATTATCACGGGAGACAAAGGTGATCATGTCCTATGGGATAAGGTGAAAAGGAGCTTTAAAGATAATTAAACCAATACCCCCTCTCTCTCTCTCTCTCTCTCTCTCTCTCTCTCTCTCTCTCTCTCTCTCTCTCTCTCTCTCTCTCTCTCTCTCTCTCTCTCTCTCTCTCTCTCTCTCTCTCTCTCTGAGACTGGGTTAAGGAATTTATTCGAAAGTATTTCATTTAGAATTTATTTTGGGGAGGAATGTGACACGAGTCAAGGCGGTGAAATAGGTAATGTGAAGTGTTGACCTTCAAGCGTTGAAGGTGGCGAGTATCGTAAAATTAAAGCACAATGCGAATGTAAATTCTATAGTAAAATTCATATGGGTCGTGTAGCCGTTCAGTAGCTATTATTTCATTTACGGGTGTTAATTTTTGACTATATATACCTTTAAATGGCAATTATTCACTTTTTTGGATTCTCATACATTCATGTTACTCTGGAAACTCATTAGTTACACGACCTGAGAAGTTTATATGGCAAAGTCAACGATGAAGGATGTGGAGATTTTTTGACAGATTAAATTGAAGGTGTAATCCAGTACAATATAGACTGAATGTCGAGCACTGTGATGTTCATAAACAAATATGGGAGGTGGCGGGATTGATCAACGGCCGAGTCATACAATAAACTTATAAAAATGGTACTAACAGCTACCTGGTAAGACGCTTAACATTAAGATGTTAGTGTTAGGACTGCCACAATGCGGACATCATAGCGATATGATTGAAAAATTGTTAAAGCTACGTTTAAAAAAATCACACACACACACACACACACCTATATGTTGACAATTAGACTCTACGTGCTATTTTCTAACCATGTTTAATACATGTAAAAGTTCAAAGAAATCGATACCTTTGTTTGGAGATATCTTGCTGGTAGTTAAGATGCAGAGTATTTAAATAATTATGATTGAATATACTTGGGTTAAACAAGATTAGTTTTAAATTTTAAAGCAACATTTTATACTAACTTTGATCAAATGCACGCACATAACCTGTATGACTTTCTTTTATGTAGGTGAAGAGAGAAGGTAATGTAGCAACTGTGGTTAAGTAATCTGCTTAAATATTAATTCCTGAATGAATGATTTGTACCTATCCCAGAATCATATAAACCATCATGATGTCTCGCCTCCTCTAAGGATAACCACTGTGATAATTCACAGAAGGTGAAATCACATCAGCCTATAATAACTTCTTAAAATCTCCAGATTACGAAGCAAGCATATTAAATTTCAACAGGAACTAAACATTGTAACTCGGTTATGGTGATCTAACATAGCTTGAGATATTTTAAAGGAGAACAATGTCACCTGATGTTGGACTTTGCTCATAACGCTGACAAGATTACAGTGAAACTCTTCGTTACATTTGGAATCAGCCAAAATTAATAGTTCTATTAGGATATCAAATTTGGGTAGAGAAATTAAAAAGTATATAGGACTAAGTTGGTCCTTTTAAATTGGGATTAGTTACAAATTGAATAGCTTGGTTCAATTCAATAGCTTGAATGACATAAAAACCTACTTATCTTAAAAGCCACCTTTCACAAATGTAATCCTAAAATAAAAGATTTACTTGCTTCTTTTCAACTGAACGAATCATTGTTCCTTACAAATTCAGATTAGCTACAAAATTAAATAACCTTGTTCAATTTAATAGCTTGGATGTCATAAAAACCGACTTATCTTAGAAGCCGCCTTTCACAAATGTAATCCTAAAATAAACGATTTACTCGCTTCTGTTCAACTGAACGAATCATTGTTCCTTATAAATTGAGATTAGGTACAAAATTAAATAACCTTGTTCAATTTCATAGCTTGGATGTCATAATAACTGACTTACCTGTAATTCATAACAATAAACGATTTCCTCTCTTTCTTTTCACCGAAAATCAGTCGAACAAATCAGGTCTCGTTTTCTTTTCAACTATTACTCCATATTACCAGTGGTAATCCATGTCACGAGTTGAACAAAAAATAAACGATTTACCAAAATTGGCCATAATCCACGTTAAGAGTTGAACAAAAGCGATAACCTCTTTACAATAATTAACTTAAAATGAACATTCTGATTTGGACACGTACGTTATTGTACAAAAGCGACAGCCTCTTTACAATAAAGGTATTCTGATTGAAACACGTAGTTATTCCACGCCATTTCGGAATCTTTACAATAATTAACTCAAAACATGCATTCTGATTGGGGAATGTAGTTATTCCACGTCATTTTGGAATATATATAAGGGCCGAGCCTATCTGAAAACTTCAGTTGATTAAAGCCCCAGTCAGAAAAGTTTGTTCGTATTTACAGTTCAGAATTTCCTATTAATTTTTGTAGCAACTTGTAGTCGCAATATTTTTGTGAGTTCTCTTTTTATGTACTACTATAGTGTAATGAAATATTTTATTGTTTCTTTGCTCATTTGTATGAATTCGCTAGCTTCTTAGTATTCTTTAGATAATATAGTGTAATGTCCAGTGATCGTTTGCAGGTTATTATTCTAAAATATATGAAACAAAATATATTCCTTGAAATGATTATAGCACCAGTCGTAACTATTTAATTTTAGGCTTTTTGAATTCAAGCAATATTTTAATCACTAAGATGCAGAGAATTTTTACAAGCATATGAAGTAATAGATCACAGAAATTATTCAAATGTATTGTAATATGTATTGTATTATGTATTGTATGACTAAGTGTATCTTTAGAACATAGTTTCATATATATCAATAAAAGTCGATTAAAGCCCCAGTCAGAAAAGCTTGTTCGTATTTAAAGCGATATACGCTACCTCTTGCTGCCAGAGCTTCCCCAAAAGATGTAGCGTAGCTGCATCGACACCATTACGCATGACACCTTGTCTTTGAGAGAGTCCGAATTTCCCCTTTTCTCTCTATCCTCCCTTCTAGCCACGCAGTAGAATATTGCTAAGTATTTACGAAACAGATTATTCAGATTGTTTACAAATCGTAAAAAGTAGTTTCGTAAAAGTTACAGTTCAGTACGAACGAATGTAGTCCCAATATATTTTTAGAGAATTTTTTCCTGTTTCCTTTTGGTGGTGATACAAGACTTAGATTTGGCATTCTTGGTATGGATTTAAAGGCAATTTTTTATTCTTTAGACAATGAGCTTATAATGTGGTTGTCTGCGTTTGTTTTGGCGACAGTGTTCAGTGAGTAATAAGGTCTTGGTGATGATCCGAAAATTAACCATTGTCATGGCTAAAATTATATACAATACAAAGCAATTTTTATTATTGTACTCAACCACTCCGGTGGCCTAGTGGTTAGAGCGTCCGCCTCGGATGCGGGAGGTGAGTGGGCTCGATACACGGTCGAGTCATACCAAAGACTTATAAAAATGGTACTAACAACTGCCTCGCTTGACGCTCAGCATTAAGAGGTAAGTGTTAGGACTGGTCGGCCTGGTGTCAGGATAATGTGACTCGGTGGGACATCACATGCTACATGTTTGCGGCATGATGCCCCAGTGCTAGACATCACTATAAACTACCACACTGCAGATATCGTAGCGATATAACTGAAAAATTGTTAAAGCTACGTTAAAAATCATAATCACATCAAATCACATCACAAATCTGATTTATAAGATTTTCTCAATTGGATGAAAAAGTGGAAAGCCGTTTTGAAAGAAACTTCTACGAAGTCGACGTCTACTACTATTCTAGCTGCTGCAGTCAAACAGGTTGGATCTCCTTAGAAAACAATGTACAATACAGAATATTCATTACTACAAAGTTCACTGGATTTGTTAAGATGAGATTTTTAGTAGTACATAAAAGCAAATTGATAAGATGTGCTGATTGCAGATAAAATTCGACTATAGCGTCGAACAAGTGTTGTCTAAGATTCGCTTCAGTTTTTTCCCGATGCAAAAATTGTTTAGTTATGATACAAAAAATGCGATTAGGATGACATCTTATACGTTCTTTTCCACATGGTGAAAAACAAAATACTAATCAGTTAAAAGAAAGGATAAAAAATACTCGTTAAACGAGGAAGATTTCTACCCATGCTAATAGAACTGTTGTAAAAGTGGTGGTCGCTTTGTTAGGGTCAATTGTTTGGTGGTCAATTGCTGAACCTCTGATATGATGAAAAAGAAGATAAAAAGGATAATTTTCGAGAAAGACATCACACTTGTACCACTGAATAGTATTGAAGGTTTAAAAATAAATTTAGTTCCGTACAAGCGAGGGCTCGAACTCACCGAGATGTCACGCTTACCAACATTAATTACAAATGGAACTCACCAAGATGTCACACTTAGCAACAAGAATTACAGTCGTTGATCGTTGATGTATTGAACTGATATGTCACCCTCCCCACAACTTTGCAACCAGTACTGATAATTATTGCAACATATTTTAGCTGATTTCCCATAAAGCTTAAGAACATATTACTAAACCTACTCGTAGAAATGTATAGAATGTCATGAGAAGTAAAACAAAAAGCATCGAAGAGGATGACAGGAACATTCATATGCATGGAAGAAGAAAAAGAGACAAGAGAAGTGTTTCGAATTCCGTTCTCTTTTCTCCTCCTCCTCTCTCCTCCTCGTCTGACAGTGTTATGAACACCGTTACAACGCCTAGATGGAAAGAATAAAAAATATGAAAGAAATGTGAGGTCAGATGTGAAAAAGAGATCAAAATATGTGACCGTACAACCAAAAATTAAGTCTACTCCTGTTCGTCCGACGCACTAAGCTTCACATTTCTCAATAGGATATGAACACCCCAGGAATAATATCAAACAGTGGGTGACTTACTGAGAAACGCGAAGAACTTCAACCGCATGGACTTACGTCTAACTTCAGGTGAAAACTCGAAGTCCACTAATCGACTACCACAAAATTGTTCATAATCAATATAAGCATTTTTTCGACGCCAAAACACTATCAGATGTTTCCCATTCTCTTTGCTATTATCGGTAGACGTACGAACATAGCTAGTATCACATTCAAAATACAATGACAATAACAATTTAATCTTCAAATATAATTTTGTAAGCTACATGGAATGATATGGAGGACTGAATATAGCTTTTTATATTCTGATGCCATTGAGTTCGTAATAGGAAACATCTCTTCCGTTCTTAAGAATCATTCCTTTCAAAGTGGATTCTATCAAAGCTGCTAACAATGGAGGGAACACGTATCACGTTCACCATGAATTGTGTATATCCTCATCATCCTTGTCATCGTATTTCGACAGTGTGAACATTAGTATCAAAGAACAAAACTAAATATTCGAAAATGATTTTTCAATGAATTGTACCAGATGTATCTTATCGCACCATAACACCATCTTCACTCTAGAATTACATGCTTAAAAAATGCAACTCTGATGCAAGGAAACTAATTTCTCCAAACGTACTCATTGACAAGGACCTAATCAAGAGTAGTATAAAAGGTTTTTACCATTTCTTGTGCCCTTGGGGACCTTACCACCCGTACTCGTCTCTAACTACATGACATACTTAGCCCATAATTGACCCATCTTGATGGCTTTTAATTTTGTCCACACACACAAGTGACGTGAGTGAGCCAGACATGGGAGATAGAACCCATGCAATGATTCCAAGATAGCAATGAGTTCGTTGTGGTATATCAGAGCGATTCCAAATATCTACTTGACCCTGAACAAAATTATATGACAATTCATATGAAGGTTTGGCAACAACACTTTGACGCAGATGTTTCTCGACAAGTGCAGCGAAATTTTTATCTATGTAAATATCCGCTGCTAGGTAATCCAACAAACCGTAGGTAGTATCGGCAAGCACATAACCGCAGCCAGATCCCATTATATATATATATATATATATATATATATATATATATATATATATATGTGTGTGTGTGTGTGTGTGTGTGTGTAAGTATGTATGTGAGTACGTGTGTGTGTGTTTGAGTGTAGCAGCATTATCCAATCCAGCCTTGAAATTTGATACTAATAGTATTATTATCGATCAGTATTCCCATTCAATTCTATCCGCAGTCACTTACAGTTATGTTACACAAGTACGATCCAGACTCGCTCACTTAAATATGACGTTAAGGTCCATCAAAAGAATTTTCAATCAGTAGTTAAGGTGGCGCTCTACAGTTTCGTATTTAACAGAGTTAGAATTTTAAAGAGAAAGTTTCCCCGGGTTTCCTCACTAGTTAAACTAGCTATTTAAAAGAGACTTTGTATATGTTAGGTATTGTTGATAGAACCTTTAATTCCCTTTATTTTGATGTATGATTGATGGGTGTAATATGGGCTAGAGTGTATACAGCTTGGCTTTACTCCAGATGTGCACCTTTCAAAAAAGTGCTAGCTCTACTTGCTCGTTTCCACTTCTCGAACTTCAGAGGTAAATTGTAAAAAAGAGCCGTTAACTTTTTTTTACATTTTATGTATTTGGTAATTCGTTCATTGCACTTGTAGAAGCTGGTATTGTTTAGTTTGGCAAAATTCATTTTCCATATTTTAATAGTTGCCAAGAATAGTGTACTTTAGACAAATTCAAATTGATTTTTGGAGTACAAGGGAGCAGTCATTTTAGTTAGCAGTGTCCTAAGATAATTTAAAAAATCCTAAAGTACAATATCCAAAGAAATTTCAGCCACATTACATGAAAGTAGTATATAGGTATGCCAGCATTCTCTCCACTATGAATGTTTAAAATGCAAACAACTTCACCTTATATACATCACTCAAAAAGTACATAACTGGTGAGCGTCACCTAAAGTAAGTCGGCCATTTGCTAAGGCTGTGACAGTGTATTCTGCTCCTTGATTAATATACCCGTAATTGCGCTTAGGTGATGCGGGCACGTGAACGACATCTTTTTGCACGTATTTTCTTATTGCAATATTAGCATCATCAACATGCGTAAAAGACGATCCGCTTACTCCGATTCTACCACTGACTTCAACCAGGTAATTTTCCAGAGCACCTTTCAACTTGACAATAACATTTTGATGTGATGTGATTATGGTTTTAAAAGTAGCTTTAACTTAACAATTTTTCAGTCATTTCGCTAGGATGTCTGCACTGTGGCAGTTTATAGTGATATCTAGCACTGGGGCATCATGCCGCAGGCATGTAGCATAATGTCCCACCCAGTCACATTATCCTGACACCAGGCCGACTAGTCCTAACACTAACCTCTTAATGCTGAGCGTCAAACGAGGCAGCTGCAATAACATTTTGAACGTTTTTCAGTTTGCCAGTTATCTTTAAAAGTCACAGCTCAACTGGGTCGACACCAGCAACAACACAAAGGAAATTCTGAAATATCCTTTTTTGGTGGCAAATGGGCCCAGATCTTCATTAGTAGAGTGTCGTCGAGCTGAGCAACTAATATTCTGTTTTATAATTTTAAATGTACATTTGAAATCAGTAAGTGCACGCAACGCTTCAATGACATAATGACTGCTTATGGGACCTATCAAATGGGTTTGTAAATTTTAATAAATTTTTTTTTCACAGTGTAGGGCACTAGTGCACTATTCAACATACTAACTAGGGCACTATTCAACATACAAAGTGGAACTCTGCAGTTTCACTAGATCCCTTTTTATCCATCCACGTTCATATACATCACAGATCCTATAAAGTATTCATTCATGTACATGTTTTTATTGTTAACATATCGGCTCGTTCAAAGTAACACAAAAGAGTGAAGAAAACAAGCTTTATAAATTTCAACCAAAAAAAATTATTTTCCTAGAAAACATGAAAAAAATGTAAATATGTAAAATAAGACTTACAATTTACGGAAACGATCCAAATTGTTTGTTCTAAAGATATAAAACAAGTCTTGTGAACAATTCTAAATAAACACAGTCTGAAGTTCCGTTCTGGTCCAAGCTGGCGGATGATTACGTCAAACGAAGGCTAACAGAAAAATTCAGAATTTACACAGTAAAGCACAGTTTTTATTTTTCCATTCCAATTTAGAATATTTTCGGAAAGTGTCTTTGTCCAAACCAGTAATTTTTCTCTCCAGGAAAACAATTATTTAGAAAAACGAAGTGCAATTAGAAAAAAATCCATGTTGTTCTAAGTAGACATACGAACAGATAACTTCTAGCACAAAATACCTTTTTTAATGTAATATAAATTGTGTAACTCGAAGATGTTAGAATAGGCTACGACGCTGTTCTTTACTTTGGCTGTTACTCTGACTCCAACTGACTGTCTTTCAAAATACCTAAGCATATAAACGAAGCTAATACGTCATTTAAATTACACGCGCACGGAGGACACGTGTAATTTCGCAATACATCTAGACATTAGGAAAGCCTCCCAAGTATTAGACAATGGTTTTGATAGCTATTCCTGAATATTTACTTCTAACGCATTTGCCATCGTACACAGTACGTGCTCACATGAGTCACATTTATGACTCAAGCAAACACGATGTTTTAACAACATATTAGACCCATGCTAATATAATCTTATTAATAATTACATTTAATGAAATAAAAAGATTTATACATAATTGATTCCTTAACACACACACACACACATACACACACACACTTCAACTACAGGGTCGTAACATTATTCACATAGACAGCCTGCCGCAATGTAGATAGCTACCTCCAACCATGGGTCAGCACTTATGGGACACTGAATCTTTCTTAAGACATAATCAGCTCCAATAAGACACCGTCAGCTCCAATAAAAGATCGTCAGCCCCAATAATGTCCAATAATGTCCAATAAGCTCCCATAATGTCCATTAAGCTCCCACAGTGTCCACTAATATCCAAATAGTGTCCGAGTAGTATCCAATAGTATACAATAGGCTACAATAAGCTCTTATAGTGTCCACTAAGCTCCCATAGTGTCCACTAATATCCAACAGTATCCAATAGGCTGCAGTAAGCTCACATTGTGTCCACTAAGCTCCCATAGTGTCCACTAATATCCAACAGTATCCAATAGGATACAATAAGCTCCTATAGTGTCCACTAAGCTTCCATGGTGTCCACTAATATCCAACAGTATCCAAAAGGCTACAATAGGCTAAAACGAAACAAAACTATTTGTTACTAAAATGGTAATAACAAAGCACGCTATGTAACAAAGCTTCATCACCAGACATAGCCGAGAAAAGGTTTCACAAATTATATCAAACAAAACTTTTGACACTTACTCCTATGGCCTGAGACGATGGTGGAAAGTACGCACACCAAATGGGAGATGTCTCAATACGAAATGTATCAAGCTTAAATCCATAGGAGTAAATAATAGTTATGGTCAATGTTCATGTATACCATGCTTTTCCGTGATTTTCCGCCGCATATAATTTAGAAATCACTTTACCTGGTGGCAAGTGATTCATCCCAGATAACCTTGTACGCCTGCACAACAAATAAAGATGGAAAATAGATTCAAGGCAAGACCAAGTTATTTATAGCCTTATTCTGTGACAGAGACCAGAAGTTATCAACTTCAATAAATCCGGTGAGTCTTGTTACCGAAACAGCGGATATGCGGGATAGTGATGAAATCACTGTGCCCGAAGAAAAAACTCACATTTCTCTTGTCACACTTTTGTTGAACAATAAGTTAGAACTAAGTTACTGTTCATTGTTGTAAGCTCTTGATTATGTAGAACTTGTTATTTTATTTTAACGTGCAAAATAATATCAATTTGATAGGTACTATTTATAACCGTATTGCGACTCATTGCGTCATCAGTATATGATACTTAATTCAAATCAAAATTCACTTGTCTGTTTCGTTCATTTCCCTGTAATTATAGATATGAATATACAAAAAAGGTTAAAAGTAAAAACGCACACCACGAACATTGGAAGGACAAATTAATTATATCTAAATTTTGTGTACAGAAGGAATTTTCAATGAAGTTGACTTGGTTACCGCCGTAGCTAGCCCTGAGAAGGACAAACACTGGTTGGCTAACTAAAATCATGTAACGTGAATAGGACTATAAATGTGAGTGCAAGACAGCGCACTGGCAGATAACTATCAGAGCGGCAAATTATGAACATCTAAGTAGAAAAGAATTTCGGCCACATATTCCAAATTCAATCGACAACTATAATTTATATTTTTTACATAACCGATATCAACTTTAGCCCTTTTAAATCCCAAAATACAATCACATTGTTATGAAAAATTTTAAAAAGATTTATTACATGATTGCTATCGAATTTGAATGCTTTATAATTATTATATAATTCTTTATAAAGCCGCTGCTAGCTCCCACCACATTGCTCAAGTACACTAGTACTAAAATTATTTTCTTTTTACTGAGATCACGCTACTGAGTCAGAATGTGTTGCAGTCAATCTAATAAATTTAGCTTTTAATATACACAAGAATATTATAATGGAATTAATTTCACCATAATAAGGTGTATTATAACGTTGTATTTTTGGCATTCAGAAAAGTCTGCTTTGTATTATCAAGAGTGTTGTGACACTGTATTTATGTAAAGTCACTATGTGAGGTTGAAAACCATGTCCTATCACACCTTTTTTTATTAAAAAATTCATTTAAGTCATTAACTCTGGTCTTTTCGATGTTTAATACACCGGGTGTTACAGTATAGAGGACTTTCATCTTTCGTTATATTGCTGTAAAATATGACAGTGCTTTTACCAAGCTCTGCCTTAACTGTGTGCTGTGGTTTTACACTGAGACCACAACATTAAAAGTCATGACTGGTGAGTAGTTAATCCATGCATGCTTTACCCTTGTACTTGCTGTGTCAGCTAAATAGCCGAGCAAGATTCTTTACCAACACGTATTGTGTTATTGATTCTGGTCCTGTCATTTCATGCAGCAGCAATAAATCAATCAGTGTTCGTCCGTTTTGTCCATGGAGAGATGGTGCCAGCAGATAAAAGCCTTTTACATAACTAAACACATTAACAGCAGCAGCAGGGAGGGCGAACCCTACAAAATTTTGCGACGAAATCGATTAAAGCCTCAGAATGCCAAATGGAGCCTTCCTACGAAATCTCATATTTTAACCAAAAAAAAAAATAAAGACCCCATTTCTAAAATGGAACCTTAGCGATTTTGGCGCAAATATGTTGTCATAACCACCCTCAAAATTGCTGCCAATTGCTATCATCTACGTCGCAAATATGTTGTCATCTCGCCCCCCCCCTGCTGCTGATTAATACAAATGATTTAACTAAATATTTTATCTAATCCGATACGATATCATGACCGAGGGTCGTGTAACTTTATTGTTATACATCCATATGGGACTGACTGAGCATGACTAAAGTAATTTTTAAATCCATTGAAGTCCATATCGGAACACCATGTCTGCCAAATATTTCGTAGCGTATGTCTATCAACGCCGTTGAATACAGCAAGAATATTGCAGTTATCGCGAATCACTTTTGGAATTTGAGTGTATCGTTGAGTGACATATATCACATCAGTGTTTTTTATGCCTACCTCGGGAAAATATTCTAGCAGGGTTCTTTTGATTATCTAACATCACATCATCGTACACTACAAGATTGTTTATGTCTCCATCGAGATCTTCTACTGATGGTGCATCATTAATATCAGTAATAAAGTCAATTACACTTTCACCTTTAATTTCTGATGCATTTTCATTATAATCTTTTAGCACTTCATAGCACCGTTGATCATCTACGGATGGGGCAACTAAATATAATTTATCCCACTTCATAAATCGCATTATCAAATTAAGTAGCAATTGTGTTTTACCCGATCCAGATGGTCCGATTATAATGGCACGGACAGAATTCGGAAGCGCTGCGTGGTGCTTTACCGATTCTCTTCCTTTAGTCGCTGAAAAATCAATTATATTCATAACGCTATATATAAATTATGGATCTATATTGTGTTAAATGTAAATAGCTACGATAC
>JAEAOA010000229.1:0-32500 GCA_016746295.1 Potamilus streckersoni
TTAACAAAATAATCGACATCTGTTTGATCTTTCTGATTATCCACGTGACAGTAAATTTCATGACGACACAAATAAAAAGGTTATTGGTAAGTTTAAAGATGAAATGAACTCGAGCGCTATCAAATATTTTATCGGATTACGCAGCAAAATGTATGTCGTATTGTTAGACAATAATAAAATAACGAAAAAAGCCAAAGGTCTGCCTCGTAATTTTGTTAAAAAGTTTATGAAATTTGATGACTACAAGAACGCGCTTGATGGTGGTGTTAGTTTTATGAGAGCTATGGCAATTCGAACTAATCATCATAAACTCGAAACAGATGTCATTATCAAACGTGGATTGTACAATTTTGATGACAAACGCTATTGTAAAAATGGGGTAGATACATTTGCCTTTGGGTATTTTCATTGTGACTAAAATTTTATCTAAACTTTTAAAATAATGTTTGAAATTTTGACAATGACAAATAGCTACAATAGTAACATCAAATATCTAATGATGAACGGTAAACAATTGACAGTTGAATTTAATAATGAAACATCAGGTATATGTTTTAATGGAACACGTGACAAGTTAAAACTTTCGCTCATCAGATCTGATAACAGCGAGTATTTCAATTATCTCGAACAATTGTATCAAAAGTTGCTAGCGGAATTTAAAAACTTTCACAGCCCCATTAGCCAACAAAACTATACTAAACTCACAAATGATCTCGATCGGTCAAGGGTATATTTTATCAACAAAAAATATCCTCTGAACAAACCAGAAATGAAAGATTTGTTTGAGTCCCATCGCTGTGTGAGCGGTAAAGTAAAATTTAGTATCTATAGTCGTGATAGTGAAGTATTTTTAATATCAACAGTTGAAACATTAATCATTGGTAATGAGATATAAAATAATATCATTTTCATTCTAATGCTAGTTTAATTTCCGCCTTGTTAACTGAAACGTTCTAATGCACAGTTTAATTTTCATCCTATTATCTGATAAAAAAATTTGTGGTAAAATCTATTTGCCGTCTTTAGAATAATCATATTCCACACATACGCTGTTCTAACAAATTCGTCACTTCTGTTGACAGAGCTTATGGCATTCCAACACCTGTTATTTTGTCTGGTTACAAAATATCTGTCTACATAGTAGTAGTAGAGGGAAATGAGGGGTTTGTCGGGGGTGGGGGAGGATGTGTGGGAAGGGGGTGGTGGGCCAAAACCCTCATTTCACTATTTTGGAAAAAGGGGTGGGGGATAATTTAGGACTATAATTTATACTTGTTTGGAGGGTAAAAAAATAAAGTGGGATGAAATTCTCATTTCCCTCTACTACTTCTATGAAAATATGATGTTTTATTTCGTAATAAAAATTTAGCATCAGCCAGAATAAATTAATATTTGTTTCCATATTTTTTTATATATATTGAGTGTTGTTTGGGTTTAATAAATCACAATTGTATTTGTAACCCAGAGTTTTTTGTATTCTTTGCTACAGAGCAAACCTGACCACCCTTCAAATATCAGCAAACTATAGACCTATTTCAGTTCGACTCATGGACGGATTCACACGTAACTGTGATGGAGAGGATATCAAATTATCTCCCAATCTCCTCCATGTCGATTTGGGAAATTTTCTTTCGAATTCTGCCGGGAACACAAATTTAATGACCAATTCATTTTAAAGCGCATTCCACCGATACGATTTTCCTGATAAACATAATAAGTGATACGCTTAAAAATATCTCTCTCGCTATCTTTTTCTTTCTCTCTCTCTCTCTCTCTCTCTCTCTCTCTCTCTCTCTCTCTCTCTCTCACACACACACACGCACACACACACGCACACACACACACAAACACACACTCACATGTTAATAAAACATTACGTATTAAAGTAAATCTATATCATCTGTATTATTTTCCAAATGATAGTTTTGTAAGGAACTGTGATAAATGACATGTTAATACTAAAAGCCTATGATAGTACTTTGAAGTGTAAGATAAGTGATGTCAGACGCGACCATTGTTTTTATCTATTAAGGAATTAAATGCACCTCCCACTATTTTTTAGGACCAGATTCACAAAATACATCTCCGTCAACCATAAGTTCGGAAATTCTTAAATGTGAACAATGTTTTTTATGTAATGTCAGCTTAAATGAAATCTTCGCTGGACATTTGCCTCAACAACCAAATAAGTACAAGGACTGTTCTTCAAAAATTGGAAAAATAGTCGCCGACATCGATAATCGTGAATTCATAGAATTCTTAAAAGCAGTGGCTTACAACATTAACTTCTAAACAATATATTTTAATATGTGAAGATATTAACTTTGTTTAACACTTACTACTTAAATTTATTTGAAATAACCTTTACTTTTTAACATAACATGTTACAAGACAAGCGCTCGTACTTAGAAACGAAGAAAAGAGTGAAATCCAACAACTTTTGTACATTTTAGTAAAACATTCAATATGATCCAAATTTGATTCAAAGAACAAAACCACGAGTCATATCTTTACTAGTCTAATAATAATATAGGTTTGACAGAGTCCCGACGATGTACGAAAATGGAGGGCGATGTTTTCTGATGTAGTCCAATGTATAAATAACAATACTTCCTCACTTGAATCACAGTCTATGTTTCCGAATAATTCCACAATTATTTTTCTTGAATATCGTTCATATTATTTATTAGAAAGTCAACTTGTACAGTGTCCAGGAGAATATATTATTGAATCCAAAAATCAGACGAAGACTAAAATATTCTGGCAACAAATTAAAATTAATACACCTTGTTCCTTTGAATGACTCTGCCCGAAAAAAAATTATTAGAATGCGTATTTAATTCTCAGAACCCGCATTTCAAGTCTCGAGAGATTGGTCATGTGGTCTCTTACTGCACTAGTTTTCTCAAGTCGTTCAATATAGCTCGACATAAAAACCAATCATAAAAAAGTTTGTTTACAAACAATGATCAGTTGTTCAAAGTATGCACGTTATAAGGACCAATCATTTTAACTTCATGTTGATATTGTGACCAAGGTAAGACAAACTCAATGATAATTCGCACGTATTACTATTTCGTCTTAAGTAAAAAACTTTGTGCCACATAAATTTCACTACTAAATGTAGAATCCGGAATACGAGAAAAATATTCATTGCAATTAAATACAATGAAGCAAAAGTAAAACGAAAAGGATTTTAAACCTTACACACAAGCAATGTAATCGCATATAAGTAACAAATATATGTTTTTTTATATTTTGTTTGGGAAAATGTCATATTAATTGAGTTATTTTTACTATCTCCCCAACAAAAGATAATGGGGGAATGACTGGAGGTGTTCAATATCTCCTTCATATAACAAATAGATTCGATGCAATTTTTCCTTCAGACAAATCCAGTCTGGTATGTGATCAGAGAATCGCTTACTTTAGTTAAGTCTTGTCAATCGATATTTGCGCAAATCTGTTTGTCATGTAATAGTCCATGCATATTGTATGTCAAGTATATATTTGTGTGCAAATCCTAACTATTGTTAATATCACATCCATCGTCCAAGCCACGAATATCATTGCATGCAAATCTATAATGTAGTATTACATACGTGATACATGTCAAATATGTCACTGTGCGTAAATATAACTATCCAAAATTCAAGAAAATGTTTTATGACGATTTATAAAAGCTACATCCAACAGAATGTTAATAATGCTTCCCCACTGACGAGTGTTCGGGTTTATACAATTAATGAAATACATTTAAAATAAGGTAAACATAATAAAGCAAAAAGAGACCTTCACTGTTGATTTCATTCCGTTTGACTAAAAACAGAAAACAGATCTCCACATTCCTTTAAGGAGATCAGACGTGTATAATAGATGTTGATGAATTGAGTAACTATTTAATTGTGTGTCACGATAGCAAAATTTCAATGCGAAAGAAGAATAAAGTGAGATCAACGACGTGACGTATCGTCTCGCTGAATTGTTAGGTCAGATCGAAGACTTGAGCGAACCTGAATCAACACATTTCGTGTCCTCCCCAAAGGAATATATCTACGGCATGGTTTATGACAAAAAAAGAAAACATCTAAAATAAATGGATGTCGTTGGTAAAGATTTAATTCCGATGAATTGCGAAGAAGATGCCGAGTTTGTACTGGCCAGCTAATTTGGAAATGTTATAATATCTGGCTACTTGAAGACATTGCACTTTTAAAATTGTACGAATCCTTACAACTTTTACATTGACACGGCCAGTTACATGTACTTTGATCTCCCTCATTATCCTCACCCACCCATCGAAGGAGACCGTTTCAGTGCATGGAAGGACGAGCACACAGACAACAAGATCCCGAGTTTCGCAGTCGGCGGTCCCAAATATTACAGCGAGGAATATCGAGTCAAACAAGGAGAATTCTGAACCGTCTGCAACGTGAAGGAATGGACGCTGAACAACCAAATGAATTAACTGGTCGACATTGTTGTGTTGAATGACGCTTTGCATTATGGAAAGGATCAGCGCTTTACAGTGACCATCTTAGCGCCGCACAATACTTTACGTTGCTTGATCTTCAAATCGCCAGTCGTCCTTTGGAAAATAAATGGTATCAAATTGTCTACAAGTAGCTAGTGCGCCTTCTAAACCACTCTATTGTTGCATACGGATACACAGATATTCGGCTGTATGTAAATGGGATCACTTGAAGTCCTGATTCATAAGTAACATTTCAACAGGTCATATTTAATATACTATTTTGTGGTATTTAAAGATATTTCGCCTGTGTCAACCTACTAAATATTCCATACAATAAAGTCTCTACTTCCAAGAATGCCATTTTTGAAAAGTACTTTAAATTTCCAAAGAAGGGTCTTAGTTATAACTAGAAAATCCATCACTAAGTCACTATCAAACATATAAAAATCATCTCGTAATCTAACTAAAACAATTTTATCTGGCCTACGTTCCTGTGGCATTTAGAGAAAGTGAATTTAATAATTACTGTTTAAAAATATACTTTTCTACATAATTTTAAAGTTTAGATGTGTTTGTCAGACATAATAATTATCAGTGATGTATGTTGATGTAAACATATATATGCATGCCTAATATATTGCATGATATTTATCTCAAACCATTGGTTTGATATATCTTTATTATTACATGGTAGGTGTGGTTTTCCAATAGTATGAAAAGTTTCATATTTTTTATATCAACACATGTTAAAATATCACTTTCTGTCATTCTGATTGATACAAATAAGAAAATCAAATATTGTGTAGTATTTTCTTTATTGATTGGCTGGGGTCTTGGAAAAACGTATGTAACCACGCCTTTTGGAATGGATTGATTTGAATGAACATTTCTTGGCGGCCATTTTTTTCACTCGACTTGCAAATGGAAATTGAGGAAATATTGTATCGGCTGTCTCAATATAGATATGTTACCCCCACAGGGGTACACTATATCATGTTTAACAATATCATCATAAGTACAATAACATAAAACTAATAGACAAAAATGACAATAAGGAGTAAAACTAAGGGATAGCGGGTGGCGGGGTGGTGCGTTTATCAGTAACATAGATATAGGATCCACCTTATATACAAGTGTAGTTTAAAGAAGTAAACAAACTCACCTCTCTTAGCAGAATAATTTAGATATGAATGGGTCTCCTAACTGACAGATCTTGATCCAACCACAGCATCTTTACGTAGCATATATTAGATGTAAATCTGACGAAAATAAATGTGTTGATGTCTTCTGTACAGTCTATTTTTCAAATCAAATACTACAAATACCATGCCACAATGCACTGCAGTAAATGTGGGATATTTTGCGTCCGATAATTCTATTTCACATTAAAATCGCAACAATGTAACGTTTAGTTCTTAAACACACATTCTAGTGTACACGTTTAACTCTTCTGTCAGCCTGCTGTGCTGTGTACCGTATCAAACAATGTGGCAGCATCACATCGTATTGATTGATCATTTTGTTTTCGAAAATCATTTTGTGGTTATAAAATGATCTGTTTACTCAGATGAAAGCTTTATCTTATAGTTTTTAAAACAGCAGAATCTAATTTTACCAGTTCAGAATTGTTTGGGACTATATTGTAACCTCAACAAATGAAAGGTACACCGTCTGTCAGAATGAACGAAATTATTCGTTCTTCTATTAATCTAAATAAATTACCACTAAATTAAAAACTATGTGACAAATAAATCGCAAACGGGCAACGATTTAATACTAAATTATGAAAACTGTTAAATAATGTCCAGTTTTTGCTCGCCAAGGCTCGCAAATGCTGGACATTATTCAACTTGTTTCATATTTTCAATATTAAATCGTTCCCCGTTTGAGATTATCTATTTATTACATTTTTGTATCCCATCCCCTCCTTCAACCCAGTGACAGAGTAAAGAGTTATTCATGCGTCTGAAAGATCGAGATGCCAATTATTATTTTGATGCAATCATATATTAAAATATAAACTTAACAATAATTCGGTCTGGTGTTCAGTCCTTCATTTTCAACCAGAACAAAAATAAAGTAAAAAAAATAAAGATAATAATATACATCAAATCCGAAAGATAAAGGGTTATGTACCCGTATTTTAGATTTTTACATTGTTTTGCAATTTCAGATTCGTTTAAATTCCTTTAAGCCATCGACAAGATATACTTTCTACATACAATTATGCAAACAGGTATGTTATATTTGCCATCCTTTCCATATTGAGCTGATCGTGCACACTGCAAAATTAAAGGTCTGTATCCATGGACGCTTTGTCTGCGTTTCGATAAATGAATCAATCTAGTTCGTCTATGGTAGTGGTTAGACTTGCACATTTAAGTTTTATTCAGTTACATGTTGCATGTAGTAGTGTTTTGGTTAAAACTCGACGTCAGTTGCAATACTCACAAAATAAAATTAATCAGAACATGAATTTTCAGATGGTCACTATTACGCCTTGGTGGAGTTCAGATACGACCATATAATGTTATATTGTTGCAGTGAGAATACAATATCGATGCCGATGTCCTTTCAAGGGAGGTAAATATGTAAAATTATATATTTGGATGTTCTATCAACACTATTAATGTATGTGTAAATAAATCTATATTTCCAAAAGAAAGCTGTTTAAATAATAAGATAGGTAGTAATTGAAAAGATAATCTACATGCATATTAAAACAAGCTAAATGCTGCTAGAAGTGTTTTAATGACAAAAGTCTCATAAAGTTAATTACTATACAACAATGCCTAAAACGACATTTTATTTCACAAGAAAAAGTCTGTCACATTCATTCAATGAGTGTTCCAATATATAGACCTCAAATATGCTGATGGTACGATCCACTCAGTAAATTTCCATTCAGACCCAAATACATGATGTAAAATGTATTTCAATGAAATCCCCGCGTCAGTGACAACTCTAATGCAAGAATAGTAGTAACACCAGATTTCCTATGTCGCAATGTTAGAGTTCAGGCAAACAACGTTTCATTCAGAAACAGTTGTTTAATGTTATTGTGTTACAGTGAAAACACGGCTTGATACAAACATATCTTCAGAAGAAGCAGCCATGTAACGAGTTTTAAGATAGCCGTCAAAACATCAATTCGATTGTTGCTGCAGCAAATTTGTTATAGATAGTAATAATTGTATATTACAAGAGAGAAGCCGATTAAATAATAAAATATATCGGCATGTAAATACGCTCACATGATATAGTGGCAACGGAGATTATTAATTAATTATTTGCGGGTGTGATTGTGAAAATATTTACTAAATCGGAATATTTTTTCAATTCAAAAACGTGAGAAATATAGCTGAACGTATTTTAGTAAAAGGTCAATGTTAGAATGAGAGTTTCTTCACGAAGAATTATGATGATTCGAGATTCAAGAAGGCAGAAGCAGGATTTGTTTGTAAGTCGGATCAGCACCGTATATATTGGTGACAACCAGTGCCGCTGTGACTACAGGTACACGAAATGTTACAACTAGCATATGCAACTAATAGTTTTGGAGAAGAGACATCCATCATTTTCATTTATTACTAAATATGCAGAATAATACGTTAATTGAAGCCTCATGTTGCTATACCTATTTGTTTAGGAAGGGTAACAATATGTCAAGTTTTACTATGACCCAAGCTGCAGATATACTGAAAGTAGAACTGGTTACGTTGTCATTTAGAAAAAAAAAACTGGATATCATAATAAATCGTTTAATGTAAACCCTATGTTGATATAATCATCAGTTCAGGAATATTTTCGATAAAAAGATTTTCATAAAAAAACAAATTTAAACCTATGGATCGACGGATGTCTGATTCAGGACAAGAGAACATCCAATAATATATGGTCTTTGACCGTGAGGTACAATAACAACAACAAAAACAATAATAATAATAATAATAATAATAATAATAATAATAATAATAATAATAATAATAATAATAATAATAATAATAATAATAATAATAATAATAATAATGAGTCATCATCATAATCATTATCATCATCATTGATATAATGCTGTATTATAATTATTATCAAACTCTGAAAACAGTATTTTTGAGTAATGAATAATTTTCTAATTCATGTACATTACATATGTACTGTCCTTCTAGAAAAGAAATGAATTACAATGACATAATTATATTTCAAAACAAAGTTGCAATATACAAATATTGATACCTAATATTTAAGAGACTCTGAAAACTTAGTAGTGAAATGGTTATATGAGGTAGATTCGATCGTATGCAATGTGCAATAATTAGCCCACAACATCATGTTCCCCTGAAATAGCTAAGCTACATGTTTCCCAATGCTATCAAAATAGATTTTTAATTGCATTATAGCTGTTAATAATAATACACATTTTCGTTAAATACAAAATGAATTGCTAAGCAAGTCTTTATCTGTTTACTTATTCCGAAAAAAAGTGCAATCATAATGTCATTTCTGAACTTTGTCATTACAGGAATTACAAAATGAAGATAAATGTAACAGTTCAAAATCGCATACTATATTTTTATGTTGCCGATCAAAAGCCACACTTAATGTCCCACGAACGTTTCGGATAATAATCTTTATTGTTACCATGTAAAATGCAAATGTATTTTAAAGAAAGTTGAATTTTATTTTATTAAAAACACAGAAATCATGTAGTGTGGTACAGCTTTAGCGTTGAATTTAAGTGGATAATACAAATTGGACTTGGCTTATGTTTATACTGCTAGAATAATATGTTCAACTACATTATTGTACCATATCCACATATTATTCCTCACTCAACATTATAATTCAAGAATATTTTTCCCAATATAAAAATGATATTTTCATTCAAAGGTCACACAGTGGTGCAAAAATATAACAATGAAGCTATAAGTCATACAGACTAGACGTTGTTAAGAAACGCATCGGCTGGCTTCAAAGCTAAAATATTATTCCTCGGCTGGTTGATGAAAGCGGACTCGCAGAAATAGGGACAAATAATATAACATTTATGGTATTTTTAATATATATCACTTGGTTTACTGTTCAGACTCATACAGAGAGAGTAGCCTTACAAATTAATTCAGGAAATTTACAAATTATGTCTGACTTGGTCTTAGTAGAAAAGAATTTGATTTTGTCACAAATATTTTCATTAAATATTGTTTACTTTAAAATGCTGAAACGTGACTTTTGACCACTAGCTGCCGGGAACGACATAGGAAATAGAATATAAATTGTAATAAATACAGTTCTTTCGAATTTCGGAAATGAAACAACAATGTCAAGACGTGCAACATGGAAGTTTCAATTTTTTTGCTTTGAATCTAAATGTTAGAGGTCAACAGTTTACGAAAACTTTAGTAAGTGAAAAGCTTGTGCATTACCCGTTCCAAACTTGTTTTTCACAGGCTACATCGTTTTAGTTCTAAGGTGTGTTGCTGCTATGTTTTCATTCAACATTTAATGGCAGATTGTTTTTTTTTTACAACCATCCTATTTTGCTGGCATCTAATTTGATCTCAGATGAAAATGAATTGCACTATATTCACGTGATAATAAAACCATTTTTGTTCAAATACATATCAATCAAGCAAAAATCAAACATCCTAATTGGTTGCGTGGTGCTAAGCTGCACATTAGCATATCAGTAATAACTTAGTGCCTAGACAATAGCGATAGAAAGTGAACAAAAGAAAACGCCAATGGATTTATACTATTTTTGAAGCCAAAAGAGCAGGGATATCATTATGTACGTTTACTACCTAATAATCTAGTATTTGTGTTTATGACACATATAACAAAATTTAGCGTCAATTCGATCCTAATACTTAAATTTATCTATGAAATTTAGAACTAAAAATCTAACAGCAACCGAAAAATATTTATCGTCCTAATAGGAAAATGCATGGAAACATTTTCATTATACAACTTATATATTCTTTGAAAATATTGACCTTTACGGGGCTTATATATTCAATAAGAAAGTGTCACAGCTTAAATAGCCGGTGGAAACTATGCTATTATACAACGTTTCCTTACTACGAAAGAACGAACAGTACATGTTACGAGGACATTGATTTAATCTATTTTTATTATACGCGGAAATTGTACTAACAATTGTGAGGGTTTAAAACAGGAACTATTACCAACGAGAAAGCAATGCATTATTCTAGAAGTATATCAGTTTTCAATTATAAGATGAGCAGGAAACAGGGCAATTATGTCACAAGTTCAATAAAGGTTAGCTGAACCTCAATGCTGATATTTAGCGAAATAAAAATAGCCTCTACAGTCTACACGACTGCAGATTGCCTGTCACGACAAAGTCGTCTAGTATAATGTCTAGTATAATGTTAGAACGTCAATTTAATCTGTACATTGCTATGTATGTCAAAGTATATAAGTGATATAACTATGCTGTAACTAGACAGGAGTAAGGCAAGTCACAAGAGGTAAGTTTCAATGTGTTCTATATTTGAATTAGCATGTCATATATTGAAAAGGGAATTAATTTGTTAAGCCTGACAGTAACGACAACTCTTACATATTGCTCCAAATGTCATCTGGTTTTGTTCTTTATTTCTTAGCAAATAGTTCATCACATATAAATTCTCCCCCCCCCTCCATTCTTTGCATAATTAGCAATGTTATACCATTTTAGTCATGAGACAATTACAATTAATTTAAATAACATATCTAATCAAGCAGAACAGTTTATACTACGGAACATTATTGTTAAACATGATATATTCCGAATAATATTGATCCATTCATAACTTAGCATATAGCAATTTCAATGTTGACTTAATGACAACAGAAGGTGATCTCATGTCGGTGCCATCGTATATCAGTTATGTCAGAGATATCATGTTTGATCAGATTGACCGTTTTCCAGGTTTATCACAAACGTTTCTAAGTGGCACAATAGGAAGTATGGATATAAAATGCTTTTACTATATATAATATCCTAATATTTTACATATAATATCCGATTAAATCGTTAAATTAAATTAAATCCGATAAAATAACTTTCAACAGTTTCTCTGCAGTTAAACACATTTTTTGAGGTTCTACATTTCTTTTCAGTACAATTGGAATTATGATTAGCATACCTATTTACCGATATCCTCAAACACAAATTTTAAATTTAGAATGTTCCCAAATATTAAAAGTATTATTTCTTTGTAGAAAAAATAAATGGTAAAATATTCCACGCATGCTAAGTCTAGCGACTAATCATTACAGCACTGAAATATGATTCATGCATTTCTTTTTCGTGAAGAATGAGTGGACTCTGAAAATTTCTTATTTATTCTCAATTTGATGACTAAATTATAGAAATGACTGTTTTGTTTCCCTTACATAAGTTTAAATTCTTGCACTTACGTTAAAAATTCCCGACATTAATGGATTACCTAATATGAATTGCAAAATATTTGCCCTTCACTGATCTTGGCCTTCCTGGTTGTTTATCAATCAGCACGGTCATGTAATCTTTCTTTACATGTTATTCTAATTAGGATATAGGTCATACACAAAAAATACTGCTAGTGAAAAATAAAAAATGACGTTACCCTACATATAATGTCCACATCATTATGTACGTTCAGCATATCATTGTATTTATTTAAATACTGATAACAAGATAAGCAATTTCTCTTGTACTTCGTTACGGTTTATGGCTCTTTGTTTTGTATGCATACCATTCATTTTAAGTCATCTTTACCGTTAAGCAAACCATCTGTCTGTATATATTGACTGTATATATTTCATCTCTATATATTGACTGTATATATTTCATCTCATCTTTATTGAATTACTCTAATGATTTATATAATAAAATTTTATAATGCAAGTTACGTTTTTTAAGGAGATATATTAATACTCGATTCCATATCAAATCATAAGCTAATATTCTGTATATTATGTATATTAGTATTCCAATACTGGATATAATAATGTTTAGTATGGATTCAATTCAAGCCTAAACGAATAGTGAGAATATGCCGATATAAATGTACCAGTCTCATCTGCATTCCACCTCTACCCCATATGATGGAGACAGACGTAACACTTAAACAGTGCGTATCTCTTCTAAAATTAATTTGAGTATACAACTCACCATGCATACTTTCTGATAATCATCTTAAGAAAGACGCAGACTCATAGCAACGCATTAAAACTTGCAGACACATTTAAAAAGTTATTTAATTTATGGTATTCCATCAATAAAAGCGAAGAAATAGTCATTCACTCTTACATACCATTAGTTCAAACGTTTTGAATATGTAAGATGTTAAATGATGATGACCAATACGCTCATTTTGTGCCAGAGCGATCAACTGAAATCTTGCTGTATACATAAATTTTGTAACCGCAGGAAGGACGGACAGACGGAGGAAGAAGTGGATGAAATACCAATTGTGATGCAGCGATATAGACGATGATATGATAAACTCATTATGAAAGCTATCACTATCCATAAACGATAACAAGAAATGTTCGTTAAAACTTTTTCCTAGTGAAAATACAATAATCATGGAAAATATGTTTTATGACTTTGTATAATTCTGGTACCAACATGAATTTTTGATACATTTTTCCCCAGGGAATAAAAGAGGCAATTCCAGCAGATTGATTATCCAGATTATTTGGTTGAGACATATTTTTTACCGCATCGGTTATCACATCAATTCTTAATTTCGCTTTTATTACAATTTGTAAATGTCATGCCTCAGTTAATCTAATTATACGAAATAACTGTTTGCACTGTATCGAAAATATCTCTATGCATAATTTAATATAATACGCACACACACACCTAACACACCCCGACACAATCAGACACACATAAACATACGTGTGTTTATATATATATATATATATATATATATATATATATATATATATATATATATATATATGGTATGTATGTACGTACGTATGTATGTATGTATGTATGTATGTATGTATGTATGTATGTATGTATGTATGTATGTATGTATGTATGTATGTATGTATGTATGTATGTATGTATGTATGTATGTATGTATGTATGTATGTATGTATGTATGTATGTATGTATGTATGTATGTGTGACATAGGCTTGAAATTATGTCGTCTAAAAGGTTAATGTTAGCCAATTTTAAAATCAGATTCCGTCAGCATCCTGAAATACCTATAACATGGCAGCTAGTTCCATTATCCGATTACATTATCATATTGATCCCTTCTGGAAGATGAAATCATTCATTTGTGTTTAAATTATATATGCGAAGAAATTGATATATGAAAAAAAAATGTTGTATGATTGGGTGTGCGAGTAAAATATTAGAAAATTGATAGGCAATTAGCATAGTACACTAGCAACAATTAGAATATGATATTACGTGTTAGCTCGTTCAAAAGTAATAAAAGAAAAGAGTGAAGCCAACATGCTTTACGAAATTGAATATTTTCTATTTCCCTATAAAATACGTAAATATTTGTGAATATAATCCGAAAATTAAACCTCTGATCAAAAAGTATAAGTCCTATCGCCGAAAGTTCTAATTTGAATCCTGGTTCGAATCTCGATGAAGTTCCAATATGAAAGGCGATAACGTCAGATTGAAACACAATTTATCATGTTCTTTTTAGAATACGAGAATAAATGTCCACTAAATGTCTTTTTCATGTTTTTTAAAAAAGAACACTTGTTTCTTTTCAAGAGAAACTGAATGATCAAATCCATAAAATAGATGAACTTGAGAACAAGCTTGCATCAACAATTAATCACACCTTGATCTCTAAGGTGCACGAATACAACTAACAAATCTACTAGAAAATAGCTCACTTGACGGACTACGTGAACAATAATTTGAACAGCGCAATAACAAAATGCCATTTAGCATGTAGCTTAGAATAGCCCTATCTATAAATCATATTCCCACACTAGAAATAAATAAAATATAAAGGCTGTTTACAACTTAGTTATCTCTTCGGGCGAACATGACCTTGGTAATAACATATCATTATCACTTAGTGTTTACAAACCGTCTCAACCAAGGTATGCTAAATATACTGATAAAACAACTGTTTCATTATAATCATGTCAAGTGAATTTTCCGTAAAGAGATTCAAATACAATCAAATTATCACTTCAATAAAATAAATGAAACAAAACTAAAATATAAATGAATCTAAAACTAACACACAAGCAATTTAATTACATATTCCTTACATCGGCAGACTATTTTACCAAACCGATTTTGTCAGGTAATGACATCTACATCATGATATAACTTCCACTTCCTTCTCAATAAAAAGTTTCATGAAAGACGACAGTATGCTTCACTGCTGTTTGCCTCAAATATATATATATATATATATATATATATATATATATATATATATATATATATATATATATATATATATATATATATATATATATATATATATATATATATATATAGTATATATAGAGGTACGTAAAACAATAATGTTACCACTGCTAGATGAATAACGTTTTTTCCATCTGTTCTTTATATAGAGTTTTGATGTAATGATGTTCAGACTGCACTAATATTACCAACTAATTCAGATTTAACTTTCTCTCTGCTACCTGTTTGCAGATTAAGTTGTATCTGAGACATTTCTTAGCCATCTACCTGTGAAGTAGGTGGTATTTGAATGTACAGTAGGTGGTACCCGAGATTTGTTTTAGCCGTAATCATGTAATGTAAATGGTATTTAAGAGCCGTCTGATCCAGTTTCTCTTTATTATTTAAACCTGGAGGAATCACCCTGATTTGTTCGACAATCTTACAGTAAACTAACTGGTAATAGAGAGTCTGCGCACTGCTGGAAAATAAAATAACATTATTCGTGTTTACTTTGGTGAAATGTTTAGATATTGTGTGCATTAGTGGAGTTGTCATACTTATCTGTGTTTTATATTTTAGCTTGTTATTATAATGCATATTAAAACAAGTCTTTAAATGTATTCTTTTGTCTGACACTGGTGAATTTCATTCCTCCCATTAAGTCATTTTATAAAACCTTAACGAATTACAGTATGGTGGTGTTCTTTAATTAGCAATCGATTTCACTCAATGTTTCGAGTTCTAAGCATCTATATTTTCTAAACGTTATGGAAAACGTATACCAATTTAAATAGGTTTTATGTGCATCCGTTTTTCATTGATTTACAGTACAGTAATATGACAGTGTAAGATGTTGATAATTTATCATAGTGCTATGTAATACTCCTGTGAACTCATGGGAGCAATGGTAAAATAACCAGATCACAGTGGCTAAAGACGAAAGTTGTTTAATTACAATAAAATTAGTTTTCATTGTCCTGACTGTTTTGCGTGGACTTGCGGTGTACAAAAAAAAACATGATTTTGGCGTAATAAACCCAATATTTAGGGACAATGTGATTTCAGTAATAAAATGTGTTTTTACACAATATCACTCCTACATCAAGCACATTAACTCAAATGTGAGAAATGGAAAGGAAGAATGATACACATTCTGGAATTTTACAAAGGAAATAACGATTCCAATTCGCTGTCATAGTCATCATTATTATTGTTGTTACTGCTGCTGATTTTAATGGTTGATGCCTTGTATTCTATACCAAAATACATGCAGATTATACAGTTAAGTCAAAACATTGATACTGCAAATATTGTCCAGTCGTCATCATCATTATGTCGCATAGGGGATAGATTATGAGATTTCCATCATCATCATCATCATCATCATCATCATCATCATCATCATCATCATCATCATCATCATCACCATCATCATCATCATCATCATCATCATCATCATCACCGTCGTTATCATCATCATCATCATCATCATCATCATCATCATCATCATCACCATCATCATCACCATCATCATCATCATCATCATTATCATCATCATTATTATCATCATCATCATCATTATTATCATCATCATCATTATCATTATTATCATCATCATCATCATTATTATTATTATCATTAGTAGTAGTAGTAGTTGTAGTAGCAGTCTTAGTATTATTAGTATTAGTATTATAGATATTATTGTTGTAGTGAAATGAAGCACCTTTGTGGTGCCAAAAGTAAACATATTTGATTGATCTCAAACACATTAGAACATTTTTGACAAAGCGCTGTTAAGAGATATTCACTGCATCGACCTGATGCAGCTTTGATTTTTTTTTTCAACACTTAAACATACATTACAGAAGCAAACTATTATGATAGGACGAATGACTCAAACGAACAAGTTATAAGACCTCTCACTATGGCACGTTGTACGTCACCATCTGCATAGATGCCAATAAACAGATAGGCATTATTCAATCTATACATAAATGCATGCATGTTAATATCAATATGTATGTATGCATGTATGTATGTATGTATGTATGTATGTATGTATGTATGTATGTATGTATGTATGTATGTATGTATGTATGTATGTATGTATGTATGTATGTATGTATGTATGTATGTATGTATGTATGTATGTGTGTATGGAAATGGATGGATGGATGGATGGATGGATGGATGGATGGATGGATGGATGGATGGATGGATGGATGGATGGAGGGAGGGGTGGATGGATGGATGGATGGATGGATGGATGGATGGATGGATGGATGGATGGATGGATGGATGGATGGAGGGAGGGAAGGGATTGAAGGAGTGAGGCAGGGAGGGAGTTATTATGAATTATCTTCGTTGTACAAAATTTCACAAAAGCAATTGTTTGCCTATACTCCTTGAAATTACATTAATTTACTTAAGAGTCGAGTAATTCATGTTCTCTCTCTAGCTGACTTCCTGTCGATTTGACAATGTCGACATGTTTGGCAAGACCATGCCTGTCTACATTTCTATAATATTTTTAGGCCTACTTCATCCACCTTACAATCCCTCTATGCTACTATATTGTATATTTCTAAAAGCCATTTTAAGGGACACACACACACACACACACATATATATATATATATATATATATATACATATATATATATATATATATATATATATATATATATATATATATATATATATACATATACACATATATATATAACTCTTATGAATTGTGATCAGACACGTATTGTCTAACACGTTGCACCACATCTAGGCTACTGCACCGATATATCTTTTAATTAAAGAGTAATGAGTCTATCATTTCTTTAATTGTATACTCTAGTGTGCCAGTGTTTTTCTTTTTCAATATTTTTTTCTTCCCAGGGCAACCCTGTAAATGTTATAATACAGAGTGAATGGTCTGACAATTTTGAAATAACCTAACACTAGAACTTTTCTTAATGTTTTCTTTTCAATGTCAATGCCAGCGTACAATCGCAAATGCTATGCCAGTATTTAAATATTAAGGGAGTGGATATACGTTATTTTATAAATAGTCACCAAAATAATTAACATATCTGATGAACAGTGGATCCTTTGGTCAACTTGAAATCAATTTCTAAGAGACGATGGTGTAGCTCCCTGTTTTAGTCCCTTATCTGCACCGTCGCGATTGGCTGAAGAGTTCGACCCTTCCATGACATCTTTGTTGCACTTGTTGCAGGTGAAGATTGATTCTTGTTGAGGCTGTTGCTGTTTCGCCTTTTAGCGAGGTTTGCTTTAAACCCTTCCTCTGCTTTCTGAACGCCTTGTCTCACAGCAAGTCGCCACTAGCAGCGGTTGTTATCACATTTCTCCCAGTTACTGACGCTGATGTTGACCGTTTTCATGTCCTTCATGCAGACGTCTTTGTATCGCAGACGTGGCCGTCCAGTCGGTCGTGTGCATTCTGCTAGCTCGCCGTGTAATAGGTCCTTGGGAATGCGGCCTGTATCCATTATCCTGACGTGTCCGAGTCATCGAAAACGCGCCTCTCGCTGAGGATGGAGAACATGCTATTCATGCTGGCCCGTTCCAGAACTTCTGTGTTGGGTTCTATGTCCTGCCACTGGATGCGCAGAATGCGACGCAGGCATCTCAGATGAAAGCTATTGAGTTTCTTTTCGTGACTCGTAAAAGTGGTTCATGCCTCGCTACTGTAGAGGAGTGTGCTGAGCACTTATGCCTGGTAGACACAAAGTTTGTTCTTCACAGTGAGGTTGAGATTGTTCCAGACCACCACCACCCGTTTTGTCTTGCCATAACTGCTGCTGCCTTAGCAATCATGCCGTTTACCTCAGCATCTATGAAGAGCGAGCTGGAGATGATGGACCCAAGGTATGTAAAGTTCTCAACAACTTCAAGGTTGTACCCATTAATGGTGATGGTTGGAGGGGAGTCTACATCCTGCGCCATGACATTCGTCTTCTTCAAACTGATGGTCAGTCCGAACTCTTTACAGGCATGGGAGAGGCGACATACCAGCTGCTGAAGTCCTTCTTCCATATGTAATGTCAAATCTGTATTGTCAGCGAAGAGCAATTCAAGGACGAGAACCTCTGTGACTTTGGTCTTTGCACGGAGACGTTTGATGCTGAACAGCTTACCATTTGCCATGGTGTGAATGTACACTCCCTCGCTAAAGTCCTTGAAGGCTTACTGGAGGAGCACGGGGAAGAAGATAGCAAAAAGGGTTGGTGCCATGACACAACCTTGCTTTACTCCACTGCTAACTGGAAAGGACTCTGATGTTGCACCGTTGAAGCACACTGTGCATTGAGTGTTCTGATGAAACGATGTGATGACAGCGAGCAATCGATGGGGGCAGCCGACCTTCTTCAGGAGTTTGTAGACTCCGCTCCGGCTAACCAGATCAAACGCCTTTGTCAAGTCTATGAAGGCAATGTAGAGGGACATTTGCTGCTCATGACACTTCTCCTGCAGTTGACGTAGGGACAAGATCATATCTACAGTTGACCGGCCAGCTCAGAAGCCACACTGGGATGGGGGATGTGTCCCTGTTCCCAACAGAGGCAGAGGAGTTCCTGCAAGCGCTGAAGTAGAGCCGTTTTCCAGTTATTAAGGATTTCAGGTGGCATACCGTCGCTCCCAGGGGCCTTCCCATAAGCGAGACAGTCGATGGCTTTATTTAGCTCTTCCATGGATGGCGGAGTGTCTAGTTAATTCAAGATTGGCAGGTCTGGGATGGCGTTCAGGGCAGTTTTGGTGACGACAACCTGGGTTGCATACAGTCCCTGATAGTACTCAACCCAGAGCTGCAGCTGTTTCTCCTGGTCTGTTATGATTACTCTCGTCTTGGACTTGAGGGAAACGCGGTCTTGAGAGATGGGGGACCTGTCGCCTTCTTGATGCCCTCGTACATGCCTTCTGTATCTCCAGTGTCAGCAGCTGTTCGTATGCTAGTGCAGAGATTCAGCCAGTAGGTGTTTGCGCAGTGGCGGGCAGTCCGCTGAGCATTTTTCCTGGCAATCATGAGGGCTTGTAGTGTAGTAATGCTAGGCGCAGCCTTGTAAGCCAGAAGGGCTTTCCGCTTCACCTCAGTCACTGGCTCCATAGCCTCCCAGCTGGCCTCATAGCAGACGGCATTTTTTTCCGCTCCATCTTCCCAAATGCACTAATGGCTGAGTTGTACACAGTGTCTCGGAGGTGGGACCACAAGGAGTCGATGGTGTGATCAGATGCCTTTTTGGTGAGAGCTTCCTGCAGCTTCCTGATGAACTGCTTCGTCTTCTCTGGTTTGTTTGCACAGCATGTATTTATGCATGAGCGACTCTTCTTCTTGGCGTGGTGATGCTTGTAGGGTGTTACTCGCACCTTGCTGGCCACCAGGGAGTGGTCCGTGTCGCAGTCGGAGCTGTGGTAGCTGCGAGTGAGGAGGACGCTATCCAGTTCCGCATGCTTTGTGATGACGAGGTCTAATTGGTGCCATAGAACTGGTCTTTCTCCTCTGGGTTGGAGCAGAGGGTTGGAGCATACACTCGTAAGATGTTAACTGAGCCTGAGGATGTTGACAGCCTAACGGTTAGGATCCTCTCAGTGCCTGATGATGGAGGCCCAGTGAAGGCGATGAGCGTGTTCTTTACAGCGAAGCCGACACCACACCGTCAAGGTGCATCGGAGGACATTCCATGCCAAATGAAGTCGTATTTGGTTTCCCTGAGGGTGCCGCTATCAGCTAGTCTGGTCTCCTGAAGGCCGGCAATGTCAACATCATCGGTAAGTCCAGTACACATAGTCCTGACGTTCCAGCTTGCAAAACGGAGAACTTGAGTCTTCTTTTCTCTTTTCTGAGTTTTGCCTGGTGCTGTGATTTTGGCCTACTTGTCGAGAGTGTTCCCTAAGCTTCAAGCACCCAGTGAAAGAGGTAGGGCATGGCGGGATAGCACCTTACTCTCTGGGGGCAGTCTCTCCCACCAACGGAAGCAACCTCTGGCGCTAAGCTCTACACCAATCGAGCTATTGCTAATAACGGGTAAACTGCTGCTTCCCGTGTTGTGCCGACACCTTACGGCGACGCTGGAGTGTCCTCTCCAATTGAGCAACAACGCCTGGGCAGGGTAGTATGGAGAATTAGCTGATGTCCATGCAGCAGATACCCCTTCTCCATGCAGCTGGTGTTCCCAATGGAACGGTTAATGCCGATACAACTTGGCACCAACATCATCGCAGGAGTTGCCGGAATGGCATTGAAGTCAATTGAAGCCTTAGGGACTCCGTCTCCGGATTTTCTGTAGGGGTTTACTCCCTTAGTCTTTCCTATGAGTAGATATAGCCGCAAGGCAGCTGAGGTTTGGAATAAGAATTTTCCGTCTCCTAGCATATATATATATGCTTATATATATATATATATATATATATATATATATATATATATATATATATATATATATATATATATATATATATATATATATTATGTATGTATGTATGTATGTATGTATGTATGTATGTATGTATGTATGTATGTATGTATGTATGTATGTATGTATGTATGTATGTATGTATGTATGTATGTATGTATGTATGTATGTATGTATGTATGTGTATCGTTTCCCCAAATCGTGGAAGGCACTGTAGCTTTGCATTTGAAAGGTCGTGTGTTCAATTTCCCCACGACAGGCTTGAGATGGCTGCCTCTTTTGGGTACGTCACGCTGAGCCCATTTATTACCCATCGTATAAATAATAATATGATAAAAGTACTGGTTGAAATAAACAAACCTTCCAGCCACCATCTAATCAGTGTATCACCCATCCAACCAAGCGTCAACTAACCAACCAAGATAAAAACAACATAAAGCAACTTTTTTATTTTAAGTGATATTCTTATGCCTTTAAATCCATTTAAACAGAATGGTAAAGTGTACATTGATATATGCATGCAGATTAAGTCTATTTTGTAAATATATTTTCTAAATCATGATGCAGCCTTGCGCATGTATCACCAATGGCGCACAGACTTTCATCAAATATTCAAACGAATGTCTCAAACCAACAGGCATTGATGGCCATTTGCTAAATCAACTAATTTGTCAGGTGCCATTTGAAATCAATAAAGCTACACCATTAGCTTGGAGTCGATAACTTTACGGTTTTTGATTTATTCCCGGTATATCAATTATAGTTGGAGTACTTATAATCGAGCAATGAAAATCAATCTGTTAGAAATAGTGTACAGAAAAATGTAAAGCTAATCATGGCATGGACCAGAATGACGCACCTTCTATTATGAATTATTCTAATTGTGCCAGCAGGATACAGTGATCCAGGTTTGTAAGAGAGTACATATGTATTTATGGACAATTAGAGCTTTGAAATTGCTTTTTGGTCATAACAAATATAGTCCAAAAAGGTTCTCAGTAAAACTTCGCAAGTTTAGTTCATACTGCAGATCCACATTCAATTATCTAATGCAAATATTTATAATTAACAGACTTTAAATTATATACCAATCACTTTCAACAACTCCACTGTGTCCAAAATTATGAGAATGAAGACAGAGTTTTCTTGGATTATTTTCATATTACTAATGGCATTTGCTCATTCGAGCGATAAATGTGAAAGAGGAACATCGCTCGGAAAACTTAGTTATGAAAAGATTCTTCCGCGTTCTGCTTTTACAACCAAATTTTGGGTAAGCCTCTATCAGTGCGCCACTGAGTGCTATCTTAGAAAACAGAGATGCAAATCTTTCAACTACAGAAGAATATATCCTTCATGTCAATTGTGCGAAGAGGATTCTGGACAGGGAGGGAAAAATCTACTGACCGAACATGACTCGATCCACAGCAATATAGACACGTGGAAAGATGTGAGTACATATAGGTCATATCTAGCAATATTTTACTTGGACATTGTAGAATACCTGCATGCATCTTAGGTTCGTCTATAGTTTAATTTGCAGGTAATGATGTTAATTTATTTCAAACCATCACTTAAATAAGTTCGCCTACTTCGCTCCAAAATTCATTTACATTCTTGAACACAAACTATTTGCACTGAAAGACCTCGGCTAAATTCTTTTGATGAAACTACAGTGAATAAAAGAAAATGTGGTAGTTGATAAAAGTTATATGTTCGGTAGTACAATATTGCGGATACAGATTTTAGGAATCACAATGATTATATATACAACTGCATAAATTTATTTGAATAAAAGAATTGGCACATTCACCATCCCATCCAAATCTCACTCAAACTTAAACCAAGCATTTCGTGAAATCGCTGAAGCCTTCAGAAAAAAAAAACTGATTCCATTACCGTTTCATTTGATTATTTTGCAGAGGAAAATCTTTGGATTGAATGCATTTCCTGGCAAAATATATCAGTATAAATGCCTTACATGAAAATCATTCTAAACAGACATTTGTTAATTTATCAACAGATAATGTGTTCTGAAAGGATTAAAAATAGTTTGCCATGACGCTGTTGTATAAATTGGTGCATTAGCAGGAGATCATCTGCAGAAATAATTAAAAATACTTACTTATAAATACACTTTAGCACACTAATATAAATACACGCATACACCAACATGATGATTAAATTTAGTATAACATAAGGAACACAATCGTAATTTTACTGAAACTTCATATGAATGTATTTAAATTCATTCTTAGTATTCTCGTCGAATACATCATCTATTTTGGAGGTGTCGATGTTTAATTATATATTATTTCAACTAGATATTGAACAACAAAGCCGGCTAAAAAAAGAAAATCTTGACTTTATAAAATGGACACCCACGTACTCAATTGCGGGTACGGGGTAAACTTGTTGTCAGCCATAATGTTTCTGGATGAAGACCAAATCATGTATAGTGTTTAACACAACATACTCATTACCTACTGAGGCTTCCATGTTCTCTAAACTTGCACCATTTAAACAACATAGGTTATCTTCTATAATAAACACATATCACAGAATATCATAAGTATGCCTATATCACATCCAAACTTCTGGTTCATTGCTAATACATAAAATTGAAATTTAGATTTACTATATTTCCATAATATTGTCTTATCATCGACGGAAACATCCGCATATTTCAAAAATATATATTGTGTAGCTATTTCATAATTTGAAGTTTAATTTCTGCTATAAATATATACAAAAACAACAATTTGTCATGGTTATTTCTCCTGTAATTTATAGTAATTTCTAAACTATTTTCACTAACTAAGTAATCTGCGATTTCAAAACATTTAATATATATATATATATATATATATATATATATATATATATATATATATATATATATATATATATATATATATATATATGTGTATGTATATGTATATATATATATATATATATATATATATATATATATATCTATATATATATATATATATATATATATATATAATTACTGCCATCTAAAATTCAACTGCAACACAAACAAGAATAAATGGATTTACTTGTCTTAAAATATTGTATTGTAACTGGAATATTTATCTAGTTCTTACTTGAATTCCTGGACAAGGACATTCATTGGAAATTATTCGAAATTCTAAAGCCAGAATATTTATTAATGGATTAAAAAAGAAACTGTTGACACATCAACACAAATGAGATTATATAAAGCTTCGTTGCCCTCCATCTAGTGATTTCATTCTATCTTTAATTCATATAGAACTTTATAGTAATATGACTTATATTATCAAATTCTTGGGTTATGTTTTGGATTAGATTCGCAAACCTTACTTTTACATTGTTTTTAAGGGAAATAAGTTTGATGGCTTTACTCTTTTCTTTATTACTTTATATATAATGAGATATACACTTAGTAAAATATAATCTTATACTAAAATTGTGTACAGTATTTTGTGGATCATGTCATATTGAGTTACAATGTTGTATCGAAATATCTTTGATAACATTATATAGCTTGTTCCGAAACAGAGGACGACTGTTTCAGTGAATTCTACAGATAATAAACGACTCAATTAAATTTTTAGTGACCTGTGATCTGAGAAATACATAAAATTACAGGAGCTCTCAGCGGATTAAATCACTGATTTGACAATCGTAATGGAAATTCGTTTCCTGATCGAGTATTGCAATTGCAAAATTGCTTTAAATTATTAAAGCTCATGAAAATAGTAGGCAAGTCTAATCCCTATTAATCATCTAATTAAATTCCAATTGAACATTATGTTTTAATCTTACAGATTCATGTAGGAAATTGCAGCTCAATTACTTGTACTTGGACCCACAGGTGCAATTCTTTTAACGGTTCTGGAAGCACATGTGTTCCGTCAGGTAAACAATTAAGATTTTATCTTTGAAATTGATCAAACAAGTATCTCTAATCTATTTTCCAGTGCATAACTTTTGAATAATTCGTAATTTAATACGGTGAGATTTTAGTGTTAATTTATTGATATTGGCATTTTTAAAATTAAGATATAATGAAAATATTTATTTTCGTCCTTTTTATTAGTAAAGAATGTGTTTTTGAACTATTACATATGAGTTTTTTGTCTGTATTCCCTGTTTAATATATAATCTTACCTGAATGCGAAAGTATTAAGTTATATATTAGAATTCCACATTTACCATAGGGTGTAAAGTAAAAGAATAGTGTTGTGTGTCTCTCCATATTCGTACAACTATTATAAATGTTGAGGTTTATGACTAACAAAATATACTACTACAATTAGTTTGAATTTCTATAGAAGGATGGAAAGGCATATTGTATTTATGGATAACCTTCTAATTGTGTAGTCCTATATAGAACAGCGTGTGTACTTTTGTACTAATTTCAAATTTCTTTCAAAATAAAGAATGCCCTTTGTTGGAGATAAGCCCCGATATATCGATAGATCCGTCCAATGAAACATCTGTGGGCACTCACGTATGGCAGAGATGTGAGCTAAGAAGCATGAAAGCACTAAACATAAGCACGTGTCTTGAAAGTACGGCTCAATGGTTCACTATAAATGGTAAGTCTCTCTCTCTCTCTCTCTCTCTCTCTCTCTCTCTCTCTCTCTCTCTCTCTCTCTCTCTCTCTCTCTCTCTCTCTCTCTCTCTCTCTCTCTCTCTCTCTCTCTCTCTCTCTCTCTCTCTCTCTCTCTCTCTCTCTCTCTCTCTCTCTCTCTCTCTCATTAAATATTAATTCACACAATCTCTCTCCCTTTCTTTCAACTTACTTTCTCCTAAACAAAATTAAGATCAATAAGGTTGATACAAGGTCGCAATTTGTAACTATATATTTTCTTTTAAATGATCTCTTTATATCGCATTTGACAGAGTTCTATAGAGAAAATTCCGTTTCCAAAGGCTGGTTTGTTTTAGGAAAACCAAACTTAGTTCCATGTTTCAGACTATCGAAACTGTTAAAGTCACATTAACTGATTTCCATCCACCTTATATTCAATGACTAAATTTACTGGCATAATGTATATTGATGGATACCTGGCTCACCTTCTTTATTAATATCAAAAATGTCTATTTTAAAGGCTTACTGACTACTTAAATAGGTATCGAAGGCGAACTAACATTTCGTACATATGACTAGTATCATAAATGTATATCTGTGACTGACTCCTCTTTGATATTAATAATATTATAAATGTGTTTCAATTTCTAGGAAATTTCTCAACAATGACAATGCTCCTTGTCCTAGCCACCATCACCTTTATTTCAAAGTGATAAAGACACAATTTCCTAATGCAACTGGCCCATTTTGCCTTTGGATCGACCATATGCGTGTTACGAATACTTTCAATGCGAGAGCAAATTGGCATGTACTCCCACGGTCTAAAATCACCAACGTATATAATAGTCAACACAATCAAACTACAGTACAATGGAGTGAACTGTGAAAACTAGAGCATGACATTTGTAATCGTAGGTTTTATTTGCGTATCAGCTAGCATGATAATTGTCAGCAACTCGTATAATTAGCTGAGGCATCATGATACATAATAATGATAAAGCGTAAAATGCCATACCTCCAGATAACATTCCCTACACCATATATTGCAAAATAATATGAAAGGACAAACTTTAGTAGAGCATTTGTACAGAATATACTTCAAATTTATAAAAGTAAAACTATCCAAATATGTATAGTTTCAGAAGCATTACTTTGGATTATAATATTGTATTGATATTAAAATACTCTAATGTATAATTTAAAGTTAAAAAAGTTAAAAAAGTTAAAAAAGTTATTAATTGTGTGAAGGCACGACTTAATGCGCAGCAAGAAATCACGAGGAAATTTATATTCTAACGTCATTGTTATATCAATATATGTTACATAATTGCCGCAGCTCTATCTAGAGGTTGTGAGTAGATTGTAATATATATGATTTGTACTATGTCTAAAACTGTTAAATATAAAGAATATATTAACTTTTATAATTGTAATAACAGTCATGTGAATTAATATGAAAAACTCAACAAAAATATACAACACATTGAGAATTCATGAGCGAATTTGCTACCTGCTGTTGCTGCAATGCCTGAGCTTTATCTCCTGAAATCCATTTCAATCGCAATAATTTGGAAACAATATTCTCGATAATTTAACATCAATTTTCACGTTACTTTAACGAATAATTTTCTAAATCCAAAGCTCAGCATTATTAAAGGATTATATTTATATATAACTAACTAACAAACTGGAAACAAAATTAGCCGTATCACCCAAACCCATGAATTATGTACGACCTAAGATCGGCTAAACCGGAGTTCCTGTCGTTGACCAAATTATTAAATTGCATTTTACAGCCTCGTGTGACATAGGTTACAAGAATGTCCAATTCGGAGGTTGTTACCTGTGCATCAAGTTCCATGACAAGAAAACAACTTTCAAGAAAGCCATAGAAACATGCCAGGCTGAAAATACCAAACTACTCGTCGTTATGACCACACATCAGATAGTTAACATAAAGGACGCTTTTGGAGAGCAAAGTGGTAAGTTGTAGTGTGCAGCCAACTATATAATAAAAATCCTCCTGCTGTATTCTCAAAACATTTTAAATAAGAAGTCATTTAACTTTTAGTGAAAACGAAATTTTTGAAAAGGTAAGTTAGAATCATATAAGAGCCTGTAAACGTTATAAACTTCAGTACGTGGCATTGAACGGTGACAAAGAACGCAGTGTAATTTATAAATGTAAATATTACAACTTAACATCATTCGCAAACGTTGAGACATTTATTGGGATTACTGAACTGTTATTTTAAGCAGTTCATGGTGAAGACCGTAAAAATAACATAAACTAGAGAACAATATCTTTAGAAACAGGTATGCTCTTTGCAATCGGTGTCCCAGCAATGCTCCGTTTCAAAACATTCAGTGGCCCTACACTATTTGTAGTTTCAGTATAACTTCATAGGTTCAGCATTGCCATTTTCATCACTGTATCTTATAGTTTCATTATTGTTTTACACCTTCCAAAACATTAGGAACATTACAATTAAATAGCAAATTAAATAAATGATTTCATCCGAATCGGAACGTAACTTATGCGCAGAACATTTACAAATACTGTGGCAATTGTTAGAGGTAGTTGATAGATTGGAGCATTTAAATCTTTCATCATCACTCTGCTAAGAACACAATGTGGAAAAACCTGACACGTTGGTTGCAAACAGTGAAAAAATCAAGTATAGATATATAGATCAGTAAATACAACGAACACAATATATTCACCCTCAGTAGACATTGAAAGTTAAAACCATCTTACGGAAGGGTGATATAGTAACATAAACCTCTAAACCAAAGGATAAATATCATATGAAACAAGCTATGGCATTTGTAATTGAGGGTGTACGCGGGCTTTTCAGATTGTTACAGGTTTCCGTTTGCAGTGTCAGCAAAATAACTTTAAATACCACAGTTTATTACTACTACTGGCAACATGATTTCCTGGTCATCAGTGTATGACACACGAGTTATGTGCCACTAAGGAGATTGGTGCAAGTGTCACAATATAGGTACTTTCACATAATCGTATTTTCTGGCGTTCGTAACATTTGTGGGCAGTGTAAATCGCCACTTCAGTTGAACAACTCGATTTGAATTAGGTAGGCATACTCAATGTGCCATGTATTGTATATATATATATATATATATATATATATATATATATATATATATATATATATATATATATATATATATATATAGATAGATAGATAGATAGATAGATAGATAGATAGATAGATAGATAGATAGATAGATAGATAGATAGATAGATAGATAGATAGATAGATATACACATACATACATACATACATACATACATACATACATACATACATACATACATACATACATACATACATACATACATACATACATACATACATACATACATACATACATACATACATACATACATACATACATACATACATACATACATACATATATACATACATACATATCAGGATTATTTATGTTTAGTGTGTCTAAGTTATATTGATGAATTATGTGTTCAAAGGTTTCACAAGTTTGCTTAGGGTGATAATATTTGATAGCAGATTATCATTGCTGGTACATATTTAAAACACACCTTTATACTATGAACTTTCTATTAATCTTGATCTATGTTAATCAGGATTGGAAAAGAAACAATATACATATTGTTCTAAGATTAGTAAAAATGCACATATGTGATGGCGGAAGACAACCTTAATTTAAACGTAAAATGTTTCAAAACAGCATGCTTTCAATCAACATTTGTAGGACTCTTATTCAGAGGCAAATGTACCATTATGAATACAAATAATTTCCTTCAATCCAAAATGATACCATGAACTTTGGTCCTCTTCTGTTTTTCTGATTTTTGGGAAGTCATTCATAGAATTCATGTCTTTTGTTCTAAGTAAGCAGTCGTTTAAGGATTGCCTCTTCCTTAACTTTTTGCTAATTTGATATCAGGCCAACACCAGGTGAACAAACATCATACATTTATGTGAATGGAAAGTCTGCTGAGATAGAGTCGTTTAGCTGTTTATATTTTAGGAGCAATAGTACTATAAAACGGCAAAACTATATTATTTTCACAAAAACCCTCTTCTTTCCGAAAGGTTTCTTTAAAATTCATTTCAAGAGTTATAGACAAGAATTCCTTTCAACAGATGCATTTGTTCGGTGTCAGCGGTTTCTGTTATTAATAACGATGATTGAACAGCAAGCAGTATATGTACAAACAAGAGAGATATTACCCTCGCAATGTTTTGATCAAATTATGCTCAGAGAGATTTTGAGGAACAATCTTATAAAGGGTATTGATTATATTTAGTAAAGGCAGTCGTAATTGACGTTAGAGTAATGTCGTATAAAAAGCTTTGTAAACTATAGCAACATTTTATGTGACAAAATATATATCAAACTGATAATGTGGTTTATTGAGAAGTTTCTAAAATAAAATGTTGACATAAACACAACAGACGCAGAAGAATACTATATTCTCACTTGTAATATCAGCCAGGAAAGCAGAAAAAAGAACAATTTACCTAATAATGCAAACAATTTCACTTCCATACGTCAGACCCAATTGTAGATCTTACAATGAACTACCTTGCTTTCTCTGTATGTTATCAATTATGTCATAATAATAATAACTTGAAACAGCTTGGAGACAGTTTGTTTCATGCTTAACTAAACTTTCTAAGCCCTATACATGACGTTTTTGAAAGCTAGAAGTTCTCTGCAACGAGCCTTTATATGTGTATGTATGCGACCTTTCTTATTAATCAAATGTATTCTTATTGTGGTGATTTATAAAGTGGTTATTTCCGATGGGTAAGAGAAAAAAACTAATATGTAGCGTAATTTTCTATTTCTAAAATTAATTCAGATATATAACTAAGTTCGCTATACATTTATTACAAATCGCATCCGTATTTTAGTTACAGGATTCTGCAAAGAGATGATATTTTGGTATTGTATCGTTTGCATTTTACCAAAGATCATAGAGACAAGTCAGTGATGATGATTTTATTGTGTCCACCTTATGTGCAGAAAAAGATTAAGATATTTTATCTTCTTTCTGACATAAATCGAGCACTCAATAAATTCAGACCTAAACCATTGAATACTTCTGACAAAGGTAAACATTGACATAAAAGAAAGTTTTAATTAGCCATCAGCATGTATAGGTATAGATAAATGCCTCCATGCATGCAATAGGTGTGACACTATTTATATATATATATATATATATATATATATATATATATATATATATATATTATATATATATATATATATATATATATATATATATATTATATATATATATATATATATATATATAGGAAGGGTATTTGCTGGTATAACAGATGAAGCTAACGAGGGATCATGGGCAGCCTGGGATGGAGAAAAGGTTAATCCTGCCTGGAATCCAAGAGAACCAAATGGAGGAATAAATGAGAACTGTGGAATTATCAATTTTGATTATAACGCAAATGGTCTTACAGACGTAAACTGCAATGAAAATTGTAGCTTTCTATGCCATAACAATTAATATGTGGTGCAACACAACGTATGGGATTAATTTATCCTTACAAGATGGAGTTATATTTTAAACATAGGCGATATTTCACTTTTCTTTTTTTTTTCTTTAGTTTCTACATTGCTCATTTGGCACTGAAGTCGTGTACGCTTATTAGCTGGTTCTGTATCAATCATGCGGTTTGCCCTTGCCTTGTTCATCCATCAGTATTATTTTTTTCTAGAATAAAGTTCAGCCACTAGCTTCTAAGACATGTTTTACATCTATGAATAATGGTTCTATGGTGCAGAATCTGAGTACATATTTTTTTAAACTGAGTCAATATGAGTTTAGCTTAGTAAGAATATTCGTTACCACTATTTCCTCCCAGTTCATGTCAGATCTCTATCCATAGCAATAATATGTCTTTGTTGCAACCATTTCCAATGTCATGACTTGTCAGCAGTTCCTTTTTTGACCAAACTTTGCAATTAATAATTCGTGGAAATGGCGCCGTTACTAAACATACATAATACAAGATGGCCTCCCTTGCGTGTGTACAATTCACCTTGTTTCTTCTTGTCTCAATATCCTCAGCCAAGTTTGGACAAAACTTGTGGGAATGTTAATTACAATGATATTTACTACAACTGAATCATGATACAACTGAATCAAGATTGAGATCTCAGGAGTTGATGGCATTCATCAGGACGTTTAGCAATAAAGTAGAAAAAATAAATACCATTCAATTTAATGTCATCCAATAAGTTTGAAACTGAACTGGTAATGTACTTTTTTTCAATGAATTTAGGCATCAACTGACAAGCGCATGATAGCATGTTTTAAAAAGTTATGTTCAAATGTACAGTTTATGAGAATAGTAAAGTGATTATGCTTTTATATTTCAAAATTTGAAAATGCTACGTTTATTCTTCTTTGATCTGGCGAATCTCTGATTACCTGGAAGGTTTGTGCTGGAGGACATTGTTTTATCTGAGTTGCTATTAAAATATTTTCCTCGTAGATGTTTGGTATAATGTATGTAATTAGTTAAAGGTGAAACAAAAAAAAACACAATATTTGCAATGTATCAAAGTT